>CABHPQ010169778.1:0-25690 GCA_902168405.1 Peromyscus aztecus
GGGAAATGCTTGCATTTCTGAGCAGTAAGTGTTAAATCATAAAAGAAATTGAGGAAAGTCAGGAGAGGAAGGTGTGGTGAAGAGTGTGATATAGGTGGACAGTTTGTTTTATGGACTGGGTACTGAATAGTCTTCTAGAATGTGAAAGGCAGGTCATGAGCTAATGTTGAGATGTGTGCACATAGGCCTAGGGGTCCCCATCAGTTTTCTATGATATGAATATTGGGGGCAACCCATTCTCTGTTTTGATAGCCCAAAGAGGAGTGCTTGGTGTTTTGTCTAATGGTTTCTGAGTACCTAGGGCCAAGTCCTTGTAGTAGGAGGTCGGTCACTGCTTCAGTCTTGGAGAATAAGATCCTTCGTTCTCAGAGAAAATGTTTACCTTCGAGGGAGGCTGACCTCAGCAGACTACCAAGGAAAAGAGCCACACACCTTCATTAATGTGTACCAGTCCCCAGGAGAGCGATTGCCTAATGCAGCCAGAAACTGGAGTAGCTGTAGGGGAAAAGGAAATAAGGGGATTTAGGTGATTTGGGAGTGTAAATAACTGCAGGGGTTAATGAGTGAGCGAGGGAAATCAGTAGCAGGGACAGAGTTCTCCTGTTGAGGGAGATGGAATGAGCCATGGAACTTCACTCGGGACAGAGTGATTAGCTCGCCCAGGTAGCTGGAGCCTTCCTCAGAAGACTAGTGACATGACCCTGATGTTGCCGGGACTTCTCGTCCCAGTCCAGCCTTCTCTACCTGCTGACCGGGATTCTAGGAGGTTCAGAGACTCTTGTCTCTTTGGGGAGAAGTTTCTGCCACACAAGGGAGTTCCAGAGAGCCCCTCCCAGTGCCTTAAGTCAGGGAGACCACGGAGAGCTAGGAAGTGGGGGCAGACTCCAAGGCCTTCCATTTACCTTTATTTAAAGTTCGGCTTGCTCCATACTTTGCAAGGTGAGTTTCTGAGCCCTTAAGCATGGGAGCTTTGGTGAGAGTTTCTCTGCCTCGCCTCTTGGGTGTGGCCCTCTTCACTGTGGCTGGAAGCCAGAGATGGGGTGACTGAAAACTTGGAGTTCATAAGGTTTGTAGTCCTGCCAGGGGCTGTGGCTCCAACCCCAACAGTGCTGGTTCTTAGCAAGTACTTAGGAGAGCACGTTAACTGAATTGCTGAATAGTGACAGTAGAGAGATCACATGAGATCCCCAGAGAAGCATCCTAGGCTCATGCAGTAAATGCCGTCTAGTTAAACCTCCAGGTGACTAGGGTAGTGGAGATGCTCTAAGTCAAGACAAGATCTGTCCTCCTGGGAGGAGCGTTTTCTTCAGCACATTTCTTAGAGCTGTGTTGATTTTGATCCTGAGCTCTGCCTTTGTAAAATGACTGGTTCAATTGGAAAAAAGAAAAAGTAAATAGTTATGTCCATTTTAATACTTCTCAGAGAGTTTTATAGGCAGTTCTAGTGTTGTGACAATATAAACAAATGACAGATATGATTTCTAAAGAACAATCATGCATTACTTTGACTTTTGTGGCAGGTTTTTTTTTTTTTTGCTTTGTTTATTGTACTAGATTACGTAAAGCCATTTTCAGGAAGTTTGCGTGTTCTTTGAGTACATGCTCCCTCACGGGGTATGTACACAGGAGTAGTCTTCCTTTTCCTTCCTTTGCTAAAGTGTAATATGACTGGGGCATTCAAATTCCATAGCAGTCACTCAGTGATCTGAGTAAAATCGTTAGGCCTGTCTTGATTTCTAAGGGATTCTTTGGCTTAGGAACGTGTTGCCCATTTTTTCTATTATTGTTATTTATGTATATATGAGTATGTGTCTGTGTAGGAGGAGGCCAGAGGGGTGACCAATCCACTAGAGCTAGAATTACAGACAGTTGTGAACTGCCTGATGTGGGTGCTGGGAAATCAAACTCAGGTCCTCTGCAAGAACAGTACATACTTGTAACCACTGAGCCATCCTTCCAGGCCCTGGCCATCAGTGTTAAAAGACAACAGGGGCTAATGGTCCTCACTTGAGCTTTCTCTTTTGCCACTAAACTACTTCTTTCTGTGTATTAAAGACAGTGGACACTTTATTCTGTTTTCCCATCCTATTCATTTATAGCCATAGTTTAGAATATACCAAATATGTCCTGTAAGATAGAATCAGTTTCATTGTCTGACTTTTACTTTCAAATCAGAGTCGAAGAGGCAATTGTTGAAGTGGCTGCTGAGTTGAACCTGGATGGATCTGCCCAACAGCAGTCTAAAGCCATCCAGAAAGTGAAAAAGAAAGCCAGAAAGATCCTGCAGGAAATGGTTGCTACTGTCTCTCCAGGAATGATCAGGTATTAAAGGGGATGGATGGCTTGAGGCCAAGGTCAGCGTGTTAGAAGGATCCCTTTGCTCAGTAATTTAGCATGGCTGTTCACCTTCAAAGGACTAAGTGCTATCAGAGGAAAATGTGTTCATAGTCCACAGTGAGGAGGTACTTCTGTGAGTTGTGTGTGTTTATGTTAGAACACTCATTCATCAGTCCAGATACCTAAGTGTGCACACATGAAGTCATTTACAAGTGCTTTTAGGTCGTAGGCTCAGAAGCTGTGGGAGGCAAAAGTGAGCTGTATGCAGATTTATAACCTATGCATGTTTGCCTAGGTTTGTGTAGATTCAGATGTTTTTATTTCTTTCAGGCTGACTGGCTGGGTGCTGCTAAAGCTCTTCAACAGCTTCTTCTGGAACATTCAGATTCACAAGGGTCAACTGGAGATGGTTAAAGCCGCAACCGAGGTAAGGATTTCTGCGCCCCATCACTTTGTTTCCCCTGAGCGTGTGGCTTGTGCTGTGAGCTCTCTCAGAGTATCTTCTCCGTGCGGTCAGGGTTTGGAAGCCTTTTGGAAGCTTCCCACTTTGGAGAGAAGCAGGGCCTAACGAAAATGTAGAGAATTCTTTTTATAAGTTACCTCGCAACAACCTGAACACCAGGTCACACAATACCTGTTTTATACACAGGGAAATAGAGGCGTAGGTAGGGGGAACCATTGGCCAAAGTCACAGAGAGTAAATGATTTTCTCAGTGTTTTAAACCAAGCCTGGCTCCAAGAACCTCTGCTCGTTTTCCATAATGGAGACTGCCTCTCAGAAGAGGTGTGGTCAGCCTGAACTCTCACTGATTCTTCCCCCACTGGTAGCTGCGGTTGTAGTGGTGGATCTTACATCTAGCTATGCGGGCACTGAAGAGTTACTGGAGCATGTTTGTAGAGAGTGAGTCATTGATTAGCCAGTGATGAATGACTGGAACCAAAATGCAGTGAAGTGGGACCGACCGTTACCACCCGAGCTTTAAAGTTGGCGCTCCCTCTGCCCTAGACGAATCTGCCGCTCTTGTTCCTGCCGGTGCACAGATCCCACATCGACTACCTGCTGCTCACCTTCATTCTCTTCTGCCACAACATCAAGGCGCCATACATCGCCTCGGGCAACAATCTCAACATCCCCATCTTCAGGTGAGCTCAGCGTCGTTTGAAATCCAAGGGATTAAAGAGCCTGTTCTGTCAGACATGTTGGACACAACTTTAATCACAGTATTCGAGAGGCAGAGGCAGGTGGATCTCTGAATTTTAGGCCATCTTGGTCCACATTGCAAGTTCCTGGTCTCAGGGCTATATAGTGAGTCTCTGTTTCAAAAAAAAAGAAAAGATTGGTTTGAATTTGGGATTTGTTTTGTTATATTTTGATACATGTTATAAAAGTGGCATTAGCCTTTTTTATTAAAAAAAAAAAAGAGTAATGCTTCATTGTGTAACCTTTGGCTAGTACACAAAACAAGGCATTGTTCATGACCATATTTCTGTCTATGGGCTACATGTTGGACTGTGCTTGGATAAAGTTGGGGGACAGTGTTTATCAGGTGGCGAAAGGCTATTAAAAAGCAATGAGGTGGGATATGGTACCAGACCTGTCAAAGGAAGGTTAGGTGCTGGCACCACGGCAGATGAAGGTTGTTAAGAGTAGCCCTGCTGTTACCCTGACCTCATGATGTAGAGAATCCAATAAAACACAAACGGTGTTTGCTGGTATTTCACTCAAAGGGAACAGAGTGTTCAAAGGCGGAGACTCAAAAGCACAGTGGTAGGAACGTGATGGACAAGTAGGTAAGTTGGAGTGTGTACTAGGAAGCTCAAGGAAAGCCTGAGCGGCAGCTGCACAGATCGTAAGGGCTAGATCCAAAGCAGTTCTAAGCTAAGGTTGGCATCTGTCCTGGCTTTGAACACTGATGAGTTCAGACCTGTATGCTGAGTGGCCATTCTGGGCTTGAAGAGATTAATTCTGATTCTGTTGTGAGAGTTCAGGCAGATGATGAGGGCTTACATCAAAAGTATAGCCGTGTTCTTGGAGAGGAGGGCAGAGGCAGACTGAAAAGGAATTAGTGAACTAAGTTCCTAGATGTGGGGCTCAGCAGAGGCTGTAGGAGACTGGATCTGCTGTCTACGAAGTCAGGTCCCTGAGGAGCCAGTGAGGACTGGGTTGAGCTGAGGAATGGAACTCCTAACTCCAAGCAGCACAGAGCACTGAGGCCAGCTCTGTGACCCCACGTGAGTGAGGAGGGTGAACGCAGAGAAACTGCAGAAGAGCTGGTGGCCCGGCAGGCAGAGCCTCCCACAGTGGCATCCAAAGTCCTGGCCTCAGTCTCATGGTACAGGGCGCTCTGTCCTGGTCCCCAGACTGCTGCAGCCAGCCTGGCTGGCGTCATCGGCAGAGTCAGTGGGAATTATCCTGATGAGCTTCGAGCAAACATGGACAAGACACATTCAGTCCTCACTGTCAAACAGCTTGTCAACAGGAGTACAGACAAATGTAGTGACATTGAGATGGGAGCCTACAGGACAGATATGCTTTCCCAGGGACTAGAACACCCATGGCACACTCAAGGGCGGCTTTTCCCAGCACCAAGGAACAGAAAAGCTGAATCAGAAAATCATCAGAAAGCTTGGCTGGGGAGATGGTGAAGTTGGTAAACTGTTGTCAGGCTTGAAGACCTACCTGAGGTGTGGAAAAGTCTGGGTGTGGTGGTGTCGGCTTGTCATCCTAGTGTTGGGGAGGCAGAGACAGGGAACCTTGGGCCTTTCTGGCCAGCCAGCCTAGCCTGTGTGTCAAGTTCCAGGCCAGTTAGCGATCCAGTCCCAAAATGTAGATAGGTCTTGATTAATGACACTTGTGGTTGTGCTCTGGCTTCATTTGCGCATGCACGCGCATACACACACACACACACACACACACACACACACACACACACACACACAGACAGAAGGGGGGACAGACAGACAGACAGACAGACAGAGACACTCAGAAAGGCCTGGTCTCAGAACTAAGGTGGGACTCTGCTGGTGCTCTCCCGTGGTCAGACAGCTCACACACGCGTTCCCTTCCGATCTGGTTTCCAGCGAGGCTTCTTGTTAAGTGCCAAGTGTTCATCCCTTGTCATAGTTGAGCACTTCTTCTCAGGAGCTCATGCCAGCATCGCTTAGCTGCCTTTTCTTCAGATCTGCCGGACTGTAGACAAACTTGTCTGTTTGCAGTTTCCTTTTATCACATTTAAGTCTCCACGGTGACAAAACACATCTCAGGGTACATTGTTCACTCACACATACACCTCTCCCACATCTTACTCTGACTTCCATATACAGACTATGGAGGAGACCAGAAAATGTTAACATTTTAATATAATATTGCTGCGTGCACCAGTACAAATACTCATGTCTATCTGAAAACAATTACTCCATCTGCAAAGTCCAGGAGGAGGCTGTGAATCCAGGAAATCTCATTTACAAACTTCAACTTAATATCCAGGCTTATCAGGGTTGCAGAAAGAGACTTGGGGGAGGAAGCAGAATTGCTTTTTTCCTGCATGTGCAAATGAACCTAGTTTTTGTTTTTTTAAACACACAGGCTGGAAGAAGGGATCTGACCCCCTGGAATTAGAGTTGCAGAGGGTTGAGTGGCCACATAGGTGCCGGGCATTGAACCCAGGTTCTCTGGAAGAGCAGCCAGTGCTCTTGACTGCTGAACCGTCTCTCTAGCCATTTCCTGTTTTGTAAAGATGCTTATATTTGATTTCAGTTTGATAAAATTTTTCTTATCATAGGGACCCTCTTATACATTAGTTATTTGAGAGTATTTCCCCAAAGAATATTTGTTCACTTTACAAATTTTCCATGGGCCCGTGTCTAGAAAGAATGAACAGGGTTTAAAAAAATTTTTTATTGGTTAATTTCTCCCCCCAACCCCCTTCTGAGACAGGGTTTTACTCTGTAGCTCTGGCTGGCCAGCAATGTAGACCAGGCTAAACTTGAAAATCCTAATCTCTGCCTCCTGAATGCTGAGAATAAAGGCATGCACCACCATGCTCAGCCGTTGATCTTGTTTTTGACAGTTCATAGATGTATGTAGCTATTCTGATCACTCCCTTCCTCCCACCTCTCTTCTCTTCCCCTGCCCCCTCCCTAACAGTCAGCCCCTTTCTCAAGATTTATTTATTTCATGTGTATGAATATTTTGCCTTCATGTATGTGTAAGCATCACTTGTGTGCCTGGTGCTCAAGGAGTTCAGAAGAGCATGTTAGATCCCCTGGAGTTATGAATGGTTGTGAACCACCATGTGGGGGCTGGGAATTGAACCAGAGTCCTCAGTGAGCAGCCAGTACTCTCAACTCCTGAACCATCTGTCCAGGCCGTGAGCCATTTAGTTTAACCAGGGCCACCCATCTGCATGACCACTGGACGGAACTGTCCACTAGAATCTGCAGGACTGCCATCTGTGTGACCACTGGACGGAGCTGTCCACTGGAGCCTGGAGGACTCCCATCTGTGTGACCACTGGACAGAACTGTCCACTGGATCCTGGTGGACTTCCATCTGTGTGACCACTGAATGGAACTGTCCATTGGATCCTGGAGGACTCCCATTTGTGTGACCACTGGACAGAACTGTCCACTGGATCCTGGTGGACTCCCATCTGTGTGACCACTGGATGGAACTGTCCACTGGATCCTGGAGGACTCCCATCTGTGTGACCACTGGATGGAGCTGTCCATTGGATCCTGGAGGACTCCCATCTGTGTGACCACTGGATGGAGCTGTCCATTGGATCCTGGAGGACTCCCATTTGTGTGACCACTGGACGGAACTGTCCACTGGATCCTGGTGGACTCCCATCTGTGTGACCACTGGATGGAACTGTCCACTGGATCCTGGAGGACTCCCATCTGTGTGACCACTGGATGGAACTGTCCACTGGATCCTGGAGGACTCCCATCTGTGTGACCACTGGTTGGAGCTGTCCATCAGAGCCTGGTGGACTCCCATCTGTGTGACCACTGGACGGAACTGTCCACTGGATCCTGGAGGACTCCCATCTGTGTGACCAGTGGACGGAGTTGTCTACTGGATCCTGGAGGACTCCCATCTGTGTGACCACTTGACAGAACTGTCCACTGGTGCCTGGAGGACTCCCATCTGTGTGACCACTGGTTGGAGCTGTCCACTGGATCCTGGAGGACTCCCATCTGTGTGACCACTGGACGGAACTGTCCACTGGATCCTGGAGGACTCCCATCTGTGTGACCAGTGGATGGAGCTGTCCACTGGATCCTGGAGGACTCCCATCTGTGTGACCACTGGATGGAACTGTCCACTGGATCCTGGAGGACTGCCATCTGTGTGACCAGTGGACGGAGCTGTCCACTGGATCCTGGAGGACTCCATCTGTGTGACCACTGGATGGAGCTGTCCATCAGAGCCTGGTGGACTCACCAGTGGATACACAGCTGAAGGCAGTGGCTCACTTTTAAATTTAGAAGCATTCCAAAATCTTCAAAGCTGTGCCATAACCTTTGCAGATGACATCCCATCAGAACTCACACAACAATGCTCCAAAGGTCAAGGAATGGGTGAAGCATGTCAATAACATAGAAAATGAGCGTCTGCATTTACGCTGTCAACATATGGGATTTCTTTCTGAATGGAAAATGCTTTGGAGTATCTTGACATTTGAGTCTTCTTTTTACATTTTTCCTTATAAATAATTCATGCATTCCCTCATTTGCAGTACCTTGATTCACAAGCTTGGGGGCTTTTTCATAAGGAGGAGGCTCGATGAAACCCCAGATGGACGCAAAGACATTCTCTATAGAGCGTTACTTCATGGGGTGCGTATGGTCTCTAATTATCCTCAACACCATAGTGTTAGCTGTCACAGGAGGGCAACAGAGATGTGTTGGAACTAGAATTTTTACAAATTTGTTCTTTGATTTGGGAGGTGGCTGCATAGATATAAGTGATTTTTTTTTGTAATTTCCCAAATACAGCTTTGGTGGGATGCTCTGCAGTTATGGATATGGGGAAACGTTCAGTTAGTGATGAAGTTATATTTTCCCCTGTGTTTTATCTTAAGATTCAGCTGTTCTGAGCTCATCTGAATTACACAGTCTTAGCCCATGTCTAATTCTCTCTTGTCTCAGCACATAGTTGAATTGCTCCGGCAGCAGCAGTTCCTGGAGATCTTCCTGGAAGGCACCCGTTCCCGGAGTGGGAAGACCTCCTGTGCTCGGGCAGGGCTGTTGTCAGTGGTAGTGGATACTCTGTCCTCCAACACCATCCCTGACATCCTCGTCATTCCTGTGGGCATCTCCTACGATCGGATAATCGAAGGTCACTACAACGGAGAACAGTTGGTAAGGAACCAGCCTGCACAAGGCCATCTTCACCTTTCAAGCTTTGCTTTTATATTTAATGGTTAGCATTAGGTAAGAGTGGCGTTTTCCTAAACATGGCTTTTCTTGTTGCCCATCTGAAACCTGCCTGAGTGGGCACTGGTGAGTTGCCTTCATTTTGACTGTCGGCTTGTGAGTGAGTTTCCTGTGTTTCCCTGGGCATGGAGACATACGTGAACTTGTGTGTCACTGCTGGCCTTGATCATGGGATTGCAGGTGGAAAGCCACTTATCAGTGAGTTGTGATGTCCACTATGTGTGTGTGTGGGGGGGTGTTATCTATGCTTTGCTCTCTCTGAGGTCTATGGATTGATTATGAGCGAATATTAGTGAAGCCTGAAGACTGGCCGGGTCATGTTGGCAAAGCAACTGCAAACTAACATGAGAAAAGGGAGCAGGTTTTTCAGTGAACTTTTCCCAAGAGATGCATGAGTCATAAGCATAGGTTGGATCATCAAAAAGTGAACTCACGTGTGTGACCAGCACCCAGATGAAGGAATGATATCAGGACCCCAGAAGTCTTCCCCACATCCTTCCTATCAGCTCTCTCCAGGAGAGCCACTTGTCCAACCTCTTATGAAAGATGGTTTTCTCCATTGCTGAACTCTAAATAATAACAATAATAATAATAGTAATAATAATGTATGTGGTTCTTTTGTATCTGATTACCTGTGTAAGCACAGGCACCTGTGAGGTGCAGCCTTGTTGCAGGGTACAGTTCAGACCCCACAGGGGAAGGCTCCACTATGAATGACTCACACACAGCTCCTCAGTCTCAGCACATTGCCCTTGGAGCCCTTCGGGTCTCTTTGTTACGTGTGTACTAAGGAAGGGGCGGTAGCTGTCAGTCTGAGTGTACTCGGTTTCTAGACACTGCCCTGAACATCAGGCACGTCTCCCAAATGGTTTCCTGGCTAACCACTCTGACCAGCAGTGTGCGAGTGCCAGAGGAGTCTAGTTTTGTTGACTTAGTGTGGAAGTCTTGGGCAAAGTATGTGCTTCAAAACTTCCGCTTCCAGTGTGTCAGAACTACAGGATGCTTGACAGCTGAGGCTTTAAAAACAAGGGATGGACCTGGAACTACAGCTGCCTGATGGCTCTTGACAGTTTGTGCCATCGCTGTGTGTGCCGTGTGGGATGGCTTGTGAAGAAAATACTTTCTAAAAAACGTTCTCGTTAGTGGAAAGGCCACGGTGTGGCTGGCTGGCGTCCCCCACCTCTGCTCTTCCCCTTTTTTGAATCTTAGTACTTGGAGAGCAGTTTCCAGGACATGATGTCATTGGTCCTTCACTGTTCTGGAGCTATAGCTTTGCGAATTGAGGGAAAGTATACTAAATGTACCAGCATTGCATGTTTGCTCAGTTTCCCCCCCTGAACGATGAGGCTGTATGTTGTGAGCGTCTTTGAATACTAGAGATTTCTGGCAGATTTCAGTTGAAGCAGTCAGGCGTGTCCAGTCTGTGCCTGTGGGTCACATGATCCCAGGGTAGCTGTGAATGTGGCCCAACCCACTTAGAGTCAGAAGATTGACAACCCTGGCTCCCAGTCACTCATTTTGCCTTCTTTACTTATCATTGATAAGTTTTTTCCTTTTTTTCTTATCATTGATAAGTTTGTTTGTTTGTTTTTCCAACCAAGCTAGAACTCAAGTTTCTATTTAAAAACTATTCTAAGCCGGGCATGGTGTCTCATGGCTGCCTCTGAGCAGTTGGGGTGGGGCTGCAGGATTGCAGATTTGGATAGCATAGTGAGAGCCCCTCAGAGGAAACAGCACCACAGCAGAGCACCCTCCCCTTTACTGTCGTGTTTAGGGCAAGCCCAAGAAGAACGAGAGTCTTTGGAGTGTGGCAAGAGGTGTTATCAGAATGCTGCGGAAAAACTACGGCTATGTCAGGGTGGATTTTGCACAGCCGTTCTCCTTGAAGGTGAGAGGCTTTTAAAGCACGGGCCTGAGGCTTGTGTCACAGACACTTCCTTTTAACTGTTGAAGACCAAAACACAGTTTATATGTTGTTATGAAGGGGTTTTTCCTTTCTTTTAATTTTTCCAGGAATATTTAGAAAGCCAAAGTCAGAAGCCTGTGTCTGCTCCCCTCTCTCTGGAGCAAGCATTGTTACCAGCTATCCTTCCTACAAGGTAGGGTGTGCAGCCCCTGCGCTCACCGTCCCGGACTCGCATTCCCTGCATTGCATGGGACAGTAGGGTAGCGTTAGAAGGAGCATGCTCCTTCTTATTCCCTTCCTCAGTGCAGTGACAGTCCTGATTGGATAAAGGATGTGGGAACGCACTCGCTCGCTCTCTCAAAGTACGTTTTGTCTAATTATAAGTCAGACCTCTTGGATTTTGAGAATCTTGTTGGATTATTTGATTTATACTTTTGAATGTCTTAAGTGAATTTATTTGGGGCTTGCTTGGGTTATGCATATTCTAAGTGAGTGAGATTCATAAAAGAGTGTTTGATAGTAATTGAATTTTCCAGAACTGAAAGTGCATTGTAATTTAGAGCCCGCCCTTTATAGTAGGTAAAATGTGGAGCTTGCAGATGTTTTAAAACATGATCTCTTGCTTCCTGCATTCATTCTGTCAGTGAGTTTGGAAGGGATGTATCAATAGACTATTCAGTCATTAATAAATATTCTGTCTGAAAAGTATATTAGGCTCTATGTTGTAGAGGAACACAACCCAGATAAATGATCTATTTATAGTTTAAACTATGTAGTGATCAGAGCTATTCATACATTTAGAAATTAGCCCTATATTGTGAGCACAGGGCTAGGTGTGGCACGTGTGTGTCACCCCAGCAGTAGGAGGAGAGATGCAAGCTTAAGGAGGACCTAGTCTATATAGTGAGTTTTAGCTAGCCTGGGGGACAGAATGAGATGCTAGCTCAAAAAAATAAAAATAAAGTTGAAGTGTGGGGCTATAGGAGGCTGATTTTACAAATCTTTTTAGACCTAATGATGCTGCTGATGAAAATCAAGACATATCCGGTAACGAGTCCAGAAACTCGGTAGATGAAGCCTTCCGAAGAAGGCTGATTGCAAACCTGGCCGAGCACATCCTCTTCAGTAAGTTGAGCTCCACACTTTGTTGTCCCCAGTTCACACTGTGGAGCAGTGTGGACTGTGCAGGCTGGAAGTCTGCTTAGGGTAGTTCTCTTGAGTCCATCCCCTCTTCCATAGGCTGTAGTGGGCGGGACCCTGGAAGGAAGGTGACAGCGAGGGTCGGATCTGAGAAGCACAGCAGGACACCCAAGGTGTCCATTAAGAGAGTCCCCATGCCGGGATGTTCATGCTTCTTAACAACATGTTTAGGACTGTGTGCCCGAGCTATTGTGTGGCATGATATCTGGACTTATAGTTGGGTGTCTCTCCTCTAACCCCATGCATTTTTTTAATTCAGTAACTCCTGAGTGGCTCCCCATCCTAAAGCTGGGTTAGCTGTGGGGAATGCAGATGGAACCTTAGTGGCTGTGCACCCTAACTACTTCTGCTGCTGTCCTGGAATAGCTATGCACAAATTGTGCGTCCAGGTTAACCCTGAGCAGAGGGTAAGCCAGCCACCATCAAGCTGTCCTTAAATTCCAAGTGCAGCATTGTGCATTGGAGTGGCTCTTGAAGACCCGAAGATAGCACTGTGGTGCCCTGGGGCTCGGCCCTTGTTGCTCTCCTTGCCTTTTCCTGGGCCACGTCTGGTCAGTCTCATCACTCCTACGGACAATGTTGTAGAGGGTCCTTCCTTCAGCTGTGTCTCCCATTCTCCCACTGCTGCTTTTCCTCCCTGACTCTTGGCCAGGGGATACTTTGTGTGTGTGTGTGTGTGTGTGTGCGCGCGCGCGCGCGCGCGCGCGCATGCACGCCCAGAGAACTCTTCCTTAAGAATGTATCATAGTGTGTCCCACACCTCAGATACAGATGCCCAAATGGATTCTTCCTAATTGTCAAAGGTTTGGAAAATAGAAATGAAGTAAGTAGCAAATTTACCTCCTGATAATCAGTGGTATTGCTGTCTGGTCTCTAAAAATATTTTGTGGCTTTGAACTATTTTCTACTTATTATGGTGTTTTTAAGTTTTTCATAAACATTTTTCCTACTGGCTGTAAAATGGTGCTGGGTTCTTTGCAAATACTGGAGGCAGCTTTAATTGTGAGTGAAATATTTCTAAATTCACTGTCATTTCAAAAGACTCAGAAATGGCATCTCTGTTTCATATATCTCTATATGATGATAATTTTGTACAAATTCAAAGTTCTGAGTTCCAAAGCATAGGTATTCTAAATGTATCTCCATGTCTCCCCTTCCCTGCTTCTCTGGGCCACACTGAAAAGAGGAAATGCAAGCATACTGAGCATCCTTGCTATGAGTGTCTCCCAGTCCGTCGGCTATTTCCTGCAACCCAGTGAGTGTCTCCATGTTTTAAAAATGGAGGCTCCTCAGTTTATGAATTCACTCCAAGTCATGAAATCAATGAGTGTAAAAGTTAGGGTTTGAGCCCTGATTTTATGACTTAGTCTGTTTCCTTGCTCTTGAACTTTCATTTTACACATGGAGACGTACAAGAAGAGGGACGGACATAAGACTAGCCCATAGCATTCCAAGGCACAGAGTGGAGGGCCCCTTAGAGTTCCAGAGTGTGCCTACATTTTGGGTTTTGGTATTTCAGTAAAGACATTCGTTTAGTGACTTAATCTCATTGGTCTGAATTGAAGGTGGACCTGTCATAGAATGCTGTCTCCTGGCTAGTGATTGCTGTGAGGCTCCTTTGTATCAGAACACTGGCAAATCCAGTTGTGTTTCCATTGTAAGCTGCAGTTATGGGAAATATAGTAGAAGATATGGTTAGCTCCACATGTTCCTGTTCAAAGCTAAGGTACTTCCAAGCTCTCACTTAAGTTAGAGCAAGGCCAACTGATGCTCTGTTTCTTTTCAGCTGCTAGCAAGTCCTGTGCCATCATGTCCACCCACATTGTGGCCTGCCTGCTCCTCTACAGACACAGGCAGGTACGTCGGATGCTCCTGGTGGTTCAGTAGGAAGCCTGGGTGTTTGTCAGCCTGTTCTGGGCTGAGGCTGTGTGACGAACCGTGACAGAAGCAAAGCGCCCTGCCCAGAGTTCACCATCCCAGTGAGGGAAGAAGTTTGCATGAGACTGAGGCAGACTGTAAATGCATATAACAGAAGGATGCCGCTCTAGTGTAGTTAACTTAAGTAAGGTGTATTTCAATGACACACAATATGCATTCTGGTGGAGAGCAGTTTCCAGCAAGTTTGCTTTGTATGTTAGAGTCCCTCTGCCCTCCACAGTAGGCTTGTGTAGCTCTGCCATGGGAGAGACTGTGACTTTCATGTTCATTGTCAACCTCTTGACACCAGACATAGGGTCTGTATATAGACTCCAAATAAACATTCGGGAGGTGAATGCTTGAAACGGGTCCTCACTGAGAACTCGGCACTAATTCACACTGTGTCTCCTTCCCTGTGTGATCCCTTGTGCTCGGGTTCTGTGATGTGACTCTGCCGTGACATTCCTGGGAGCAGCTTCTTAGTGCCTTCCCTACTGCTTGCCTTGCTGGTCTGGGCCTGTTTCTGTGTGTGCCCGCAGGACAGCCACAGCAGGGGGGAAATCTGGGGACATCAGGCTTTGTGCTGTCACAGTCCATTTTTGTCTCTCTGTAGGGAATCCACCTCTCCACACTGGTGGAAGACTTCTTTGTGATGAAGGAGGAAGTCTTGGCTCGTGACTTTGACCTGGGATTCTCAGGGAATTCGGAAGATGTCGTCATGCATGCTATTCAGCTTCTGGGAAACTGTGTCACTATCACCCACACTAGCAGGAAGGATGAATTTTTTATTACCCCCAGCACAACTGTCCCATCAGTCTTTGAACTCAACTTCTACAGTAATGGGGTACTTCACGTCTTTATCATGGAAGCCATCATAGGTACGTTAGGGCCTGAAGCATTCTCAGAGGTTTGCCTGGAACACATAGGCTGCCTGGTTGGTTTAGTTGCCGGCACCTTGTTTGAGGGAATGCACCACTGTAGTTTAGTCTCCAGTGAAAATATTGCCCACTGAGTTACCCTTCACAGCGCTGCATTTTTTACTGTGGAGGTGAGTTAGAGTTGGGAGAACGGAGGACCAGAGCTTCTTAGAGAATGGGATTCTGTGGGGTTTTGCTTACATTTCTCCAGCTGCTGCAGACTTATTTTCGCTTGTTATTAGGCTTTAATGGTAATGTCAGAGTCCCCGGCATGGCACTGGTGACTCCACTGTCTCTTGTGTTTCCGCAGCCTGCAGCCTTTATGCACTTCAGAACAAGAGGGGCTCGGGAGGGTCTGCTGGTGGCCCCAGCAGCTTGGTCAGCCAGGAGCAGCTGGTGCGGAAGGCGGCCAGCCTGTGCTACCTTCTTTCTAACGAAGGCACCATTTCTCTGGTGAGTGAAGGCTCCTCCATACTACCGATCCTCTCTTGATTCTGTGCGTGCAGGTGTGAAATAAATACCTTTACTTTCTCTTCAGTGTGTCCTGTTGCTGCCCCTCTCTGTTCCACTTTGGAGTTTCAGTGACTACTAATCTAGTTTGGCCTTGACTGTTTTGGTTTGTGTCTGGCTAAGTGCCCAGTGCCCTGGCTCTGAGGCATAAGAGATTGCTGGGAGTTGGCAGTCAGACCCCAAGGTACTGCACAGTGACTGTGCAGAAGGTACTGTGTGGGTTGTCAGTAACTAGCACACCCACGTGTGAATGTTGGAACCCAGGTGATAAGTGGATAAGAGATCACCTTCTCAGTGTAAACACTCAGAGGCTCAGAAGTGTGCGTGTTCACTTTATCACATCCCTACACTAGTGGACGTTTAAATTGAGGCCTGCCTAGTGAGCAGATTTTGGATACTCAAAACCAAGTAGAATCTGTATTTGCCCTGTACTTTTTCTCCTGTATGACTGACTATTGGGACATTCACGAGTGTGTACATTTTGAATGTGGTCTTCTTGAACATGCCTTTTGTGTGTGGTTGACACTTGGTGTCAGGATCAGGAGGGGTGTGTGCAGATAGAGCTCCTAAAGTGGGCCTCGTGCTTTTTATGGGAATTTTTTGTTATTGGAGTGTTGGGTTCCTTGTTGATGACTTGAGTGAACTATGTCATTGTGAGCTAGCTCCTGCATGGGGAGCATCGTAGCACAAGAGACAGAAGTCCCTCGAAGGTCCGGGAAGCTGGTCCTTCCAGGGCTTCCCCACTCAGGGCATTGGGCTCCAGAGCTCTGACTGTGCTTGGGACCACATACGTGTACTGCCCTTGGGAAGGGCTCCGTTCTCTGGCCTTGTCGTGACCATTTATCAAGACAGTGGATAGCAGAGACCCTAGGCCTCTCTGGGGTGGGTGAGGCGGTGGGGTAGAAGGACTAACAGCTGCTCGGCAGCCTCTAAGAGACATGTGAGGCCGACTCACCTGGAAATGACTTTTCTTTTCAGCCCTGCCAGACTTTTCACCAAGTTTGTCACGAGACGGTAGGAAAGTTCATCCAGTACGGCATTCTTACCGTGGCAGAGGTGAGGGGGCACCGCCTTTGTTTCCTTATTTCCCTTCTTGTTCTTCACTTTCTGAAACCAGTGTTTCCGCCAGTTATCTCAGCCAACACAATGCATTTGCTCTGTATTGGTGTCCAGATGACAGAAGGGGACAGGGAGATGGGCACACAAGTGTCCCGGGATTGTTTCATGCTTGGACTTCTTTTCTAAGTGGTAGTTTCTAGATTAAAACACACCGTGATCTGATTCTCTGGCATCCAGAAGTGGATTCTGGGATGCGACATGAAGCATATCAGGGTACTTGTAGCTTACACGTAATCATTTTTATCTTTTGAGGTTGCAGATCTGGTCTGCTAGATGTAGTGTAGTTCAGAGGGAGTGGGAAAGCAGTTTCAGAAGATGTGAAAGTTCCATCTTGTAGCTCTCCCTCAGCTCCGTCTGTCCTCCCCTGCTGCCTCCCAGTGGTTTTGACTTTGGAAAAGGCTGAAAATTAACATGAGGGATGTGAGGCAGAGAAGGATCAGGCAGGCTCTGAGAAGAGGATTGTTTTGTCAGGGTTGGTTGGTGGTTGGTTGTGTGCCTGGGCATAGTAATTACTCTTAGCCATCTTCTTGGTATAGCAAGATGACCAGGAAGATGTCAGTCCTGGTCTTACAGAACAGCAGTGGGACAAGAAGCTTCCAGAACCCCTGAATTGGAGAAGCGACGAAGAAGATGAAGACAGTGATTTTGGTGAGGAGCAGCGAGATTGCTATCTGAAGGTACTTTGGTGAAGGATTCTGGGTTTATAACAGTGAAGCATTAAGTTGATGTTGCAGCTCAGCAGTAGGAACTGGTGACTTACTCATGTCTGAAGTACTGCCGAGCCAGCTCTAGCCAGCTCTGGGACCGTTCACCCAGTAAAGTCATTTAGAGTTAATGCCTTATATTGTCCAGTTTGGGAACTGGTAAGTGGAAAGGGGAGAGGATTTGAAAAGGTAGGAAGAAGAAAGGAAACGACTTTAGCACCTCCGAGAACTGTTCAGGCGGCACCTGATACCTACTTGTACCCACTTTCCACAGGGCAGTGGTTGTGTTTCCAAATGACACTTAGGCGCTCCCTCTCTTTCCATTTGGGTTTTACTAGTTTCACATTGCACAGTGCTCTTGCTTCATGCACTTGAATATATAGTAGCTGTTCCCTGCTTTTTGCATGCATGAGTGACCGTCATGCTTGGATTGCAAACCCTGGAGGGCTCAGCCCCTAGTCCAGGTGTTTTCAGTGATGAGAATTGGTTATAATCTGGTCAGCCAATTGGGATGATTTCTTCTAGATGACTGTTGACTGGACACACCCCTCAAGTCTGTGGAGGTGAAAGACTGCACTGAAGAGTACTCTGATGTCAGCTGCTCTTTCCTAATCATGTGCTGGAGCAGCAGACGCCTTTCATGCAGTACTAGTGGAGGGACCGTCTTCTGAAGTGCTGTCGCATCCTTTCTTGTGACCTCGCCTCCTCTCCCACTCAGGTGAGCCAATCCAAGGAGCACCAGCAGTTCATCACCTTTCTTCAGAGGCTCCTGGGGCCCTTGCTAGAGGCCTACAGCTCTGCTGCCATCTTTGTCCACAACTTCAGTGGTCCAGTTCCCGAGTCTGAGTACCTGCAGAAGCTGCACAGATATCTTATCACCAGGACCGAAAGGAATGTGGCAGTGTATGGTATGTGGAGTCATTGTTTTGGCTTCTTTTAAAACTGTTTCCCTATTATCTGTTGATTTTGGGAAATTGGGAAAAAATGCGGAATTATGCTACCTTTCATTCCCGAGATCTGCCATGCTATGTCATATAAATTAAATGGTGCAGTTCTGTATTCTTTGTCTGCCTTTTTGCAGTTAACATGATGAGTGAGATTTGTACATGCTGCGTGTGGTTCTGTCTGCTGTGTAGTCTTTCACTGTACCAGTGCCACCTCTCTTTCGCCTTGCTGTTGATGGCATTGAGCTGTTGGCAGTGAAGAGCCCCTTTGCCAACCAAATGCTGCCTTGTACCTGTCTGAATCCGGGTGGTGGGGCACCAAAGCCTAGCGTGTGCCCTCAGCACGTCTGTAGAACAGTCAGCTTTCAGAGCCAGAAGAGATGTAGAGATAGTTAATCCCTTCATGCCACTTTAGGGATACCTGTCCCAGGCCCTTGGCTAATCAGTAGCAAACATGGGTTAGAAATCTTGTTTCCTGACCCCTAGCCATGAGCTTCATGTGTGGTCATGGGCCTAAGAATCATCTCTGCATCACTGTCCAGTTTTAAAAAATTTTTACACACCATCTTGTTTGATTCTCACAAAACCCTGCAAGACGGATGCTTTGTGTGTCTTCCTTCTCTCTTCTCCGCCTCTTTTTAAATCTCTGCTTTCATTAGCAGATGATAGGATAGGTTTAAAGAGATAGCAGGTCATTTGAAGGAGGCCGTGGTAGTGGCCAGTAGCAGTAGGGAGCTTGCTCCAGTCTGGACTCCTGCTTTCACCCTCTGTAGCCTCCGATGGAGAGACTTGTGTGTGCAGAGCCTGAACACTGACAGGCCTTGTTGTTTCTCTGCAGCTGAGAGTGCCACATACTGTCTTGTGAAGAACGCTGTGAAAATGTTTAAGGATATCGGGGTATGTGTCCACGACCGTGCTGGCCTTTGCTTCATGTGGCTCGATCTGTTGCTCTCCCTTTGTGGGATCTGGAAGAAGCATTTTCTGCTGGGTTAATTGGGAATGTGTTTCCTGGGGAGGGCTGGGGCAGGACACGTTGAAGGCTTGTTTGAACGTCTCAGGATTCTTTGGGTTTCACATTCATTCCCAAACTGTAAGTAACAGCCACTGGGCACATTCAGAATTAACTGTTCCATAGTCTGGTATTTTCTTGCATGTTTACTAACATTGCTAGAATTAGCCTCAGGTTTCTTTACCTTCATGGATGATGAGCTCCACAGAGCTGCATGTGACTTTTTATAAGGGTCTGTTTCTGACTTTATTTTGATGTAAGCTGTGAAACCCAAGGCACTGGCTGAACTCCCTGAAATTCCCTGTGTCACATCTCCACGCTTGCATCAGACCCACACACCTATAGTGCTAGCATCGGACGTGCAAATCTCCATACCACGTTTATGTGAAGCAGCCTACAGCGTTCTGTCCTAACTGATAGAATAGTGTGAGTCTTTCTGGGTCTTGGACATATGTCTAGGGCTGCTAACAAACGTGCTCCCTCTACCCTCTTTGGTTTTTGACTTGTATTTTCTCTTACCTCTCTCTCCAGGTTTTCAAAGAGACCAAGCAAAAGAGAGTCTCTGTTTTAGAACTGAGTGGTACTTTCCTACCTCAGTGCAACCGGCAGAAACTCCTGGAGTATATTCTGAGTTTTGTGGTGCTGTAGGGATCTCTCAGCACCTACGGCGAGGGAGGGGCTAATGATGAGTCCCTCGAAGGCTCCAGTCTGACCCAGTGTGGCAGGTGTCCTGGTGTGGCCCAGCCTGCCTTACTCCGAGGAGACCTCCAGGAAGATGCGTGCCTTCTGCCCACCCCGTGGACCTGCGCTCCTCCCAACACAGTTGCAGTGGCCTGCGCAGAGCACTTGGGCCAGTGCCGTCTGTGATTCCTGGTCACTAGGTTACTAGGTGAAATCTCAGTAAGTTATTTTGGAGTTTATTAAAGATTCACATTTTCAGTTTGACTTTTAAGGACTAGTTACTGTGATGGACATAGAGGTGTATGTAGAACTGACTCTTGTATGGTATGTAATAATGTTTCTCCATCTCCATCTTATCGCTGTCTGTGTGAGAGCCCTTTCATCTCAAGTGCTTTACTAAGGAATGACTCTGCCCTGGGCTGGCAGTCTCAAAACGTGTTTGAATAGCTGCCTGAAAGCAGACGATACTGTGTAGGGCAGGAAGTGAGAAACCGTGACAACAGATCCAGTGTCGGGAGGTGAATCTGGTTGGAAAGGGTGAAGCTGCACTTGGCCAGGAAGGAGGCACTGGAGGCTTTGCTCACACGACAGTGCCATTGAGTTGTGATGTCCAGGCAGTGTTCAGACTCACCCACTGTTTGACAGCTGCACCCTCCCGCCCTTTAATGGTGGGCATCTCTGCCTCACAGGGGCCTCCAGCCAGTCAGCTTCTGTGCTGGTGGGTAGCTTGGCTGGGGATTGCTGGCCTGTGGCACACTGGCTGCCGCCTGCTGACCCGGGGTTTCCAGACGCTGCCCACACACTGGGTGCTGCACCCCAGTCTGAATGACTAGTGCTCAGATGGTGCACTGTGCAGCCTGTGTGGCATGCACAGTGACCCTACAGAGTGGCAGATGGAGGCCTATGCGGTTTTAAACTCTGAGAAGAATCCTTGGTTCTTTAGACATTTGTATGGGCTACATACCCAAACTCCATTGCCACTTAAAGGCAAATGATTATGAAATTTTCTCTTTTCAATGGGTAGGTGCCTTTTTGTGAGCAAGGAGCATAATTGTTAGTTATTTGTGGTAATTATGGCAGTTTCTTAATGATCATGTGACAATACAATTTCTAACAATCTTCTGTCCATATCTCTTTGATTTTATGGAATTAGGAATTTTTCTGATGAATGTTCCATAGATGATTTGGATTTATAAAAGTATTAGGGGTGAGGTTTGTACTTTCCTGAACTTGAATTTTAAACACTAATAGTATCCTATGAGAGATGTGTGTGTTCGGGGAGGGTGGGATCCTGCCTGGCATTACACAGTGCATGAAATGGCTGGTTTGGAGCTCATAGCAATAATGCTGTGCTGTGGGGGTCTGCACCCTTCCCATGTGCTGTGGGGGTCCTTCCCAGTTGTGCATGTCAAATCTCCCTTTCCTTTGCATCAGTTCACTGTCAATTGTAGCGACTTGAGTGTGGAGTGGGATATTCACCTTTAGCCTTCTATATTGTTATACTGGCTGTACTTGGGAGAACCTGGGGGTCAGGCTCACTCCCTTGGGAAGACCCTTCTGGGGACTCAAGCATTTTGTTGGTCTTTCTTCTTTCTTTACCCTCTAAATGGAAACTGAAGGTGGCTCCCTGTCAGGTGGCTGCAAAGCTGTGGACCTGACCTCCCAGTGGGTGCTGCCGACCTGCCTGCCTGCCTGTCACCTGCAGATAACTGCTGCTTCTGCAGCCTGCTTCTTGCAGAGAAATGTGCACTTCCCTTGCTGTGCTCTCCCTTCTGGTCAGTTTCATTTTAGAGACTGCAGCTCACTTGCTGTCGCAGACACAACTCACTGTGAGGATCAGTATGCATGCTTTTTGTAATTAACTGGTGCTTTGAAACCTTTTTTAAGGAGAACAAATCTCAACCAAAGTTATGCTCATCCCGACAAGCTGACCCTTGAGTTAATTTAGCACAACTCATTCTTCAGTGCCTCGTTAGGAAAAGGAAAGAAAACCAGAAGGTTTCACACTAAGGCTGGCAGGGCGCCCTGTTCGCTGATTGAGATATCCTCTTGTTTTCCAGCAGTGATGGCTTCCTCGGAAGAGTAAACAATCTAGGTGCTTGTATATAATTTATTACAGTTTACTCTACTGCATTTCCGTCAAACTGAAATGCATGCCCTTCAGGGGAAGACTGTGAGTCAATTTAAAATAAATAACCACAAACCTAATACTGAGCAATATGAAGCTGCACTCTTTTTAAATGAGGCTAACCCAAGTAATTCAGAGAGGGGAGGGATGTTTGCTTTTCTAATCCTAAGGACAGTGAAGGCAAAGACAAGTGTTAAGGTGAGTGCAACCAGGAATGCGCTGTACCCTTCTTGGCTCTATTAAAACTTGGAAGTCATGAGGGTGAGTATAGAAAATATATCTGGGATGGCAGTGAATGGAAGCGTCCTCGTTTCCCATAGTGTCTGTAACATGTGAGAGCTCTGACATGTGTGTCTGGGTTCTGGGGAGACGTGGGAAATCTACAGTTCACTTTAATGCTGAAAGGCAGTACACAAGCCTGCGGAACCTAGCATTTCCCAAACTGTTTTGACCTCAGGACCTTTCTCTCCTCTGGGACACCTTGCTGCATGCCATGGAAAACATTTTGGGAAACTACATTAATTAGTTCTTTAAGCAGACCAAATGGTCACAAACAGTGGCACTGAAGCAGAATTTGCATGCTTTTATATCGTCCATGATGCACTGAGTGGACGTTATTTTTCCTTGTTGGAAAGAGTAAGCACAGAACATTGGCTCGAGCGCTTTCCTCTGATGGAAATTAGCTACCCACGGCCCTGGCCTTTTAAAACTGAAAGTAGCAGAATTAATACAAGGACTAATTGGGGTAAACAATAAAGGTTTTAATTCAGATCTAGAAGAAAACACTGCACAATTGAATGCAGATTTTTATCCATAGATAATTATAGTGTTTTGAAATGATAGACCCTATCTTTAAGGTTTATAAGACTTACTATGGGATGTAAATCTGTTTTTTAAAAACACTTTCTAGGAACCTGAGAGTTGCCGCCTGGCATTTAGTTTAGTACAACCAATGACTGCTTCTAGAGACTCTTGACCTTACCTCCCAACAGCTGAAGGGCTAACTGTCTCTGTACCGGTGTTTGTTACAGTATTTGCCCATTGTACAAAGTACACTAGACTGTTGTAAAAAGGACTACTGCTGTAGAATAGCACTGTATGATTTTGTGAGGGACACTGCTGTGGAAATGCTCACTGATTTTTATGCCTGATGATGGTGTATCCTGAGAAGCATGGAAATGGAGTTCTGTTTTAATAAACCAGAAAAGAAACCCAGTCAGTCTGTTGTGGAATATTGTTTTAACTGTGTAAAGGTGTGTTACATTTGTTTCTGCTGCTTTTGTTAACAATGTAAAGACGTGTTACATTTGTTTGATGAAATAAAATGAACCTGGGGTCCGGAGGCTGAGTCAGCAACTAGCTGACAGGAAGTGGTGGGAGGAGCTAAATGTAGCGAGGGTTCTTAAGTGGGGGCTGAGCAGAAGGGTGGCCCCCTTGTTTGGGAGATGTGAGCAAGGAGAGAAGGTCAGCTGTTTGCTGTTCAGCCTGTCTGAGCTGGCAGGGTTCCACCTCAGCCTTTGAGTCCTGAGTTCTATACTTCTATAGAGGTTTAGGTAAAGTTTCCTTTAGAGGCTGTGAGAGCCAGTGCCTGAGGGAACAGGATTCCCACCTGGCCCCCGCCGCCACTGCTGGCTGTGGAGTGCATTTGCTGGTTGGGACAGCAGCTGCTTAAGGTACAGCAGCCACTGGGAGCAGGGCATCTTCCCCTCACCCACACATGGCAGGTGAAGAGGGTGGGTGGGAAGGGGAAGACCCTCTTTTTTTTTTTTTAATTAAAAGAAGATTCCTTTCCTTTTACATACCAACACCCCTGTTATCCCCTCTTCCAGCCCCCCCCCCCACCTAACCCATCCCACCCCCATCCCCTCCTCATAGAGAGTAAGACCTCCTTTGGGTAGTCAACACAGGCTGTTATACCATGTTGGGGCTAGACCTAGCCCCTCCCTCCTGCATCAAAACTGAATAAGGCATAGCACCATAGGGAATGGGGTCTAAAAAGCCAGTTCGTGTACCTGGGATAAGTCCTGGTCCCATTGCCAGGGGACCCACAAACACATCAAGCCACACAACTTTCACCCACATTCAGAGGGCCTGGTGCGGTCCCATGCAAAATCTCCAGCAGTCAGTCCAGAGTCCATGAGCTCCCATTAGCTTGGATCAGCTGTCTCTGTGGTTTTTCCCATCATGATCCTGACCCCCCTTGCTCTTATAACCTCTCCTTCCTCTCTTCAACTGAACTCCAAAAGCTCAGCCCAGTGCTTGGCTGTGGGTCTTTGCATCTGCTTCCATCAGTCACTGGATGTAAGTTCTATGATGACAGTTAGGGTAGTAACCAATCTGAGTGCAGGGGAAGGCTAGTTCAAGCATCCTCTCTCTAGCAGGCCACAAGAATATATTATAGAGATTCAGCTGTATATTTAAGCTATACCTAGAAAATTCAAGGCATTTTTCTAGAGGAAGCCATTTATCAAGGAATATTTGGTGTTATTCAGTTTTTAATATTTCAGTTGTCTTCTGCTATGAAATTCTTGTGCGCCCATATACTACCAGGCCATGGCAAAGACACTGATCCACTAGGTAACTAACACTCCCACCCCCAACAGAGCCTAGATGCACAGCTTTGTTCTTGTGCAAATGAAGCTCAGACCATCCCTTGCCTTCAGGCCTAGTGGCATTCCAGAACAATGGACTGAGGACAAAAGGGCTTTTTGCATAACCAGGTGCAGTAAGGACTGGACCGGAATTCCAGAGGCAGGCAGAGAGTCCGCAGAGTCGCATGGCGAGGAGAGGAAGAACAAGGCAGTTTTCTGTAGATGGTAGACAGAACTTCATGGCCAGAGAGAAGAAAGAGAGGCAGAGATTCTTTAGATGGTCAGGCAGGTCTCTTGTAGAGTTTTCTCAGAGCCAGGAGTAAAGGAGCTAGGAAGGAAAGATGGAGGACGAAGGTACAGGGGACGAAGATGAGATCAAAGGTGTAAGGGCTTAGTTATGACTAGGGCTATGAGGGGACTGGAAAAGTAGGTACAGAGAGGAACTGAGGATGGAACTGAAGCTCTATAGATAGAATTTTGTCTTAGAGAAATAAAGTAATGGATGAAAGAATGTGGTGTACACCTCAGATTCTTTTCCTTCAGATAACCCACTCCAGACGTAGCCTCTGCCCCAGGACTTTAGGAAGAATCTTCTCAGGGCAGGCCCTTGTGAAAATTCTGTCACCTCTCCACCATTGCTAGGAGTCTTAGCTGGGGACAGTCTCGTGAGTTCCTGGGGTTTTCCCCAGCTGCAGATTTCTCCCCATCCCCTTAATGGTACACTCTGTCAAGATATCTCCTTCATTGCTCTCCCTCCCTGTCTCTCCCCGATATCAGCCATTTCAAGCCCTCATGTTCCCACCTCCTATCCCCTTCCCTCTGTTCCCCCCCCCAAGTTTACCCAGGCGTTCTTAACCCTTTCCCCTTCCTGGGGTGATCCATGCGTGTCCCTCTTAGGGTCCTCCTCTTTACCTAGCTTCTCTGGGGTTGTGGATTGTAGCCTGGCTAACCTTTGCTTTGCGTAATACTCCATGGTGTAATTGGACCACATTTTCTTTATCCATTCTTCGGTTGAACATCCGTCTCATCTATGAACTGTTAGAGCATGAGAAGGCAACAAACCTACAGATCCCAAACTGCAGGATCTCCACAACACAGGACAATGGAGGGGGAGCCCCTGTGAGAACCCAGTGTTGATGGTGTGACAGAGGACGGAGGCCTCAGCCAGACCAGCGATGTTGGCAATGAACACAAATGAAGATGAACACTGGGCCACACCACAGCTTCCACAGCAAGATTCTCTCTCTCTCTCCTCCTTCCCTCCCTCCCTCCCTCCCTCCCTC
>CABHPQ010169779.1:0-53572 GCA_902168405.1 Peromyscus aztecus
GTGCAGCCAGTGTGCAGTGGGAGGAAAGAGGGTTTCTCCTACACTGGAGCGTGCAGCCAGTGTGCAGCGGGAAGAAAGAGGTTTTCTCCTACACTCGGTCTGAAGAGTTTGCTTATGGTATAAAGCTGTGAATCTCTAATGCACAGTATCAGGTTTATTGAACTCATTTCAATTAAAGTTGATTTTTGGCTCAATTTCATGTCCTTTGAGCTGAAATGGTTTGTAGAAACTAGTATTTTTCATGTATAAAGGTAAAAGAATTTTAAGATTGTGTATTTGTGCGCATGCATGCATGTCTATATTCATAGGATGTATTCAAAAACAGTAAGGTAAAATCTGCCAAAAATATGATATGCCAGTTTTGCTGCTATGATTTGTTTGAATTATATTTAGAGGAATTGAAACCTATGGAAGTCACCAGAGTCCATCTGTATGACCATGAACAACTCATTTAGAACCTCTGCATCTCTGGGTACTCATCTGTCACCTATGCTGTAGATATTTCCACCCACCAAATGCATACGGAAGACCATAAAGAGGACAGGCATTAATTCCACATGTTATACATAGACAGATAATAGGTATACACACATACAAATATTGGCTACTGGGTAAATATGTCAATGTGTATTATATGTTTATGATTATTTGTAGAGTTCCCATAAGTCACTGTATTTAATATAAATACAGATTAAAAATATGCAAACACAATCTGTAGAAGAAGAAAGTCAAAAGGATAAATAAACATATGGTATATCTTTTAGTGTAATCAAAAAATTATGTATGATATTTTGCTTACCATTAGAACTAGTAAAAATTTCAAGATTTTTGTGATTAAGTGTTGGTGATGGACTAGCAATTTGAGGACTCTAATATCCTAGTAGAAGCATTTTAGGATCATTTTTTCATTAAAAAGTATAAATATACTTATTTGCTAGAGAGTTGACTCTTTAGATCAGTAGTTCTCAGCCTTCTTAACCCTGCAGCCTTCCTAATGCAGCTCATGTTGTGGTGACCCTCAGGCATAAAGTTATTTCATTGCTACTTCATAACCGTAATTTTGCTACTTTTACAGATTATAATATAAATAGCTGATATGCACGATATCTGATCTTCAGCCCCCAAAGGGGTCACAACCCACAGGTTGAGAACCACTGCTTTAGGATCAAGTCATCATAGTAAATATTTTGTTGCTTTTGTACAAACTAATATGTGTAGACTTTTATTTATAACCACAAAAAACTAGGGAAAGGTTAAATTATGTTTATCTATACATTGAAATGAAGGAAATGTGTCTAGGCATGGAAGATATCCAGGATGTATAGTTAAGTGAAATGTGCTATATGATACATTTGCTAAATATAATAACAGAATATAAAATAAAATATATGTTATATGATGTATCAGTCAGTGTATATGTGTGATATATTGTGTAAATGCTTATCATAAAGTGTTAGGAACTTCTTAACAATTGCTACAGGGCACTGCTATGGTGTTATATTTATAAATAAGTGTGAAGTTCAATACATACACATATATTTAAAATCTAGTCTTTTTAAAGAGGGTGCAGCCCTTGGGTGGAAGTCATAGTCTGTGGTTTAGCTTAGCTTTTATTTTCTATGTGCTTCATCAGCATAGGTTGAAAATTATGCTTAATTCTGAAGGTCTTTTTCAATATCTACCTATTTGTGGTAAAACTAAAGGGATCTATTTCAGAAATACAAAACACAAGACAGAAAATTCCACAGGAGTCTCTTCTCAAGTCTGTCTTCTGTGTAGAGAGGAACTTGGAGAGAAGGATGATTGACATTGTGGAAAGAAACTGGTGCTCACAGGTTTTCAGTTCCCATTGTGAAGACCCATGAAAGTTGGCGCAGTCTCAAGATTACACATGACCATAAATGTATCATTATACACAGGATCTCTTTCCTGTTACCTTTTAACATTCTCTATCTCGGTATAGATTGTGGGATTAAAACATATAAGAATGTAGAATTACACTCTTTTCCCTTCTGTTTCATTTCACCATTACTACAATATACCTTACTTCGTATAGTTTTAAGATTTACCTTACTGCTTGGAAATAAGTAATCCGTGAGAATAGCTATACTAAATATCCCTTTACTCTGAATTCCAAAGGTCACTTTCTTGACCCCTGAGATCTGTTCTCTTATATCCTGTGATACATCACGCATTCTTCCCTCCTTTGCTTAATGTATCTGTGCACTTCTCTCATCTCATTAGAAGGCTCAGAAGTGGATTTTCAGTGGAAACCTGAGAAACTGTATTTAAGTCATTTGAACTGACCCCTCTCTGAAATAGGGTTTACCCTTTAGAGTTTACACCATCCTCCTTCTTTGCAACATCTGTTTACAATACTTTAAGCTGTAGAACCATGGGGAAGCTGCATGTTTTAATTTCTCTCTAGCGTGCTGGGTGTTCTGACAGGGAAGACACTGCCTGGTTAATTAGCATCAATTTTGTCCACATCCTCAAAGCAGTCAGCCCTGCTCAGCCTCAAACTCCCAGGAAGCCAAGGCGGCCGTGGGGCAACATGAAGATTCACAGTGGATATGTTTGGAGAGTCGGCTCCAGTGCAAGGGCCAGGCATCCGGGTGCTAACTGATTAATTCCTGGTGTCTGAATTGTCTCTCCTGAACAAACATGGAATTCATATCAGGTTCTGTCATGATACAAATCATGTTCCACAGACTTGAAAGAGAATCTCAGCAGTGACAGACAGGCCTGGTGCAGGAAGGTGATGTTTTTCTTGAAGTGTTTAATTAACTGAGTTTTTCCTTGAAAAAATTCGGTGTATGGTTGTTACATTTATCTAATTATTCTTTATCAATAAAAAATCAGGAGTCAGATATTGGGGTAACAGCCTGAATGGTTAGAGAAGTGGTAGACAAGCGACCAGTCTCTTCCATTCCTGTCTCTTCCATTCCTCCATCCAAAAAGGACAGAAATCCTCTCTAAGCCCGGCCCTACTTCCTGTATGTCTTCAGTCCTCCAAAACCCTTATGGTTAATTTTGGTCAGAGAGTAGCTAGCTCCGCCCTCTGATTCAAAGCAAACTTTATTGTCAGAATGTGATCAAAATATCACAACATGTGGTGGTACATGGCTGTGATCCTACTATCTTTTGGTTAGTGGGGCCTGAGGTTTGATTTGAGGCCCGATTGGGCAAGAAAGAATTTATCTCAGAGAAAACAAGAAAATCCTACCAAGGCAGAATCACCACCACAGAATGCAAAACATGTGTGTGTGTGTGTGTGTGTGTGTGTGTGTGTGTGTGTGTGTGTGTGTGTATGTGTATGCATGTGTGCATATGTGTATGTGTATACATTCCCATGGGCAGAAGTTAAGTTATACTTTAGGGTCAGTTATGGCACTGTTATGAAATAATCTGTGGAAAAGATTTCATGTGTGCTTGTCATGACAGAAAACTAAACCAAAAAAGACCAGTGAATCAGGAGCCTTACCTCTCTCAAGTTCCAGATCGAAAACTGGTCACATATGACAGACTGGAACATATTCTCAGGGTTGGACATAGGACGAAGTAGCCAGGAAGTGAGTGCTGACTCTGCTTTCTGCTTTCATCCCTGGATTTATATATGTTAAACGTGGAACATTCTACAGAGAATATTCTCCTCTCATAATGACAGTCTTGCAGGTAGTGATTAAGGAAACCCTCAACACCGAATATATGTTAGTGTATATATGCACACACCGTGTGTGTTATGTGTGCATGTGTGTGTGTGTGTGTGTGTGTGTGTGTGTGTATGTGTGCATTTGTATTAAAGCTAGATGTTTTAACTCTTTGTGTTAACTAGCAAAGCAAAACTTGTCAGTTATAAAATGGAACTCAGATGTTTGGCCATGTTTTGAATAGAGCTGAGTTTATATACATGTACAGAAATACTGTGGCTTTGTGTGCATGCGTATATAGGTATTATATAGCTATCTGTATCCATCTGTAGAAAAAGTTCTATGCTCCCACTGTTGATAGAGTAACTATTAATAGCAATAATGAAGAAAAGTAATGAATAGATGTCTTCATGTATATTTTCTATATAATGAGTGATGTGTCTTATGAATAAAAGGAGAAAGCTAGATAGCATATTGCATCTTCCAGACATCATATTCCCCAATTGTGTTTCCAAGCATGTTCTCTTCTTCAGCATATGGGATAAGATGATGGTATCCTATTTACAAAGGAGTCTGATATTTGATGTTGCCAGGATCTGTTTTTTCCTTTCAGGTTCATAGTTCTTGAGGCTTTGCCATGCCAAAGGAGACATTAGTACACAGATGAATTTGTACCAATGCAATAGGAATTATTTGGCTCCACAATTTAAATTGTACACACCAGGAACTGATGCCACTAGTCTATTGTCATTTCTGTAAGAACTGTTGTGCTAATTCCTTTTTGCTCATTAGCATCAAGTGCTATTTATAATCTTTATCATAATATGATTTCCATCCTTTTAATTTGTATGAACTAAAAATAGAAAACATTATCTTACTGTTCTCTTCCATTTAATGACTAAATTTCCTCCAGAATACATAACTAATTAATACTCAGTGCTGGATGTACCGGCTACACATGTGTTTCTCAAATTTAAAGTGTGCCAAGACCCCTTAATCACTTCTAACCTGACAAGGTCTCACCTATTGCTTATTTATGTATTACAGGAAGGCAGGAGACTTATTTGACGTATCAATGGTAGACGAATTCACAGTAGCAGAAAAGAGAATTACGCATTTTTTTCTGAGGCCAAAAATCATGCAGCAGATTATGCACTCAATCAGCTATAATCAGATTTTACTAATCATGAAAGTAAAATTAGTTTCATTAGTTCAATCACAACTATAAGCAGCGGTATAAATCCAATTACATTGACTTATTGTACCTTTAAATGAATGCTTCATTGTTTTCTACTGCAGGTTATTTTTGAATGAGTTACAGTCTTTGTATGTTTATATTCTTTTCTATATGATAGTGTTATTCAACAATGCATTTTGAAGGGTTGCTGATTTTCTGCTCACAAACAGTTTACCCAAATCATCATGCTACACATAATTAACACTAAAGTGTGTAGAGGACAAGTGTCCCTTGAAACTGTGCCACATTGCTTCTGCCATTGAAAGAAGTACTATATGGTAAAAATTAATATTCACCTAACTTTCTGGGTCATTTTTCATAAAATTTCAATCTGATGTTGTTCATCAGCATCAGTATTTGTCTTCCTGTGAGCTTTAGGCATACTCGTCTCTTCCCCAGTGCCCAAATCAGGGCTGTTTTTAGTCAACAATGGAAAGCATGTTGGAGAAACTTTTGCTTGCTGGGATAAACACCTCCTGTATGCATGCTTATTTAAATCAGCCAGAGACAGTTGACAGCAATATTTGGAAATATCCTCAATATGCTTTGACCTTTTCATTAAGTCCTGGAAAGTAATGCAAAGAAGAAGAAAGAAATTTTAGTTTGACTTTTTTAATAAAACCCTCTAAAAGTGGAATCCATCTTGATGTGTGCCTGAACTCTCGAGGGTTGTGAGGCACATTTGCTTCTTAAAGAACACAGTTTGAGCACCAGCAAAGAAAACCTTTCTATGGAACAAGTAGATTCATTTGAAAAGTTTAAGTCTCTGTTTAAGGAGAGCATGGCTGGCAGAGGCCTCTTTCATCTGGCCAGCCATGAGGATGATGTTCAAAGACACCGACATTCTGTTGGATGGACACTTCCCTTTGTTGCCCCTCATCCCAGACATACAGTTCTCCTAACATTAGAAAAGTGCATTGAGTTTGGAACTCAGAACATGACCAAAAATAGTCTCTGGCCATCTTCTGATTACAGTCATGGTTTGCTAGGTGGATGTGTATGATACCATCTCTTTAAGCAGCCATTCATTACCATTGAGTACTGTTCTTTCATATGCCCAGAGGGGCAGGCTTAAATAAGGAAAATAGAATACATTTAGCAAAGATTCTACAAACCTCCTAACAAGAAGAAATGTCAGGAATATATTATGAACTCAGATCTTCTCTTTGACTTTTTGTCCATTTCTTGTGAAAACTGTATGCAAATATTCTGGATTTTTAAATTACAGAAATAATGTATATTGTTATCATGAGTAAATTTACTAGATTTAAAGCTCTCTTTTGTCTCTATTAATACTTCTGGGAGAAATCACTGTTTTAAAATTTTTTAAACTCTTTTCATTGTGTTCATAGCTATACAAATTCACTTACCTATATTGTGAGAGGAGCTATGTATGTATCAGATACATGGATCTTTATGCAAGATGCTTTATAATAATTCAGTGAACTATTCAGGAAAGCCCTTAATGCTAAAGCTGTAAATGTTGTGAATCTATTTTAACAATTACACATTATCCACAATGTAAGTACAACCCTAACATTGAATATTTACTTGTCTTCACCTTTTTATTTCCCACATTTCTTATAAAATCCCATATATATCTCCACATGAATATATATGCATATATATACACACATATTCTTGTGGTCATGTGAGCTTTGCATTTTTAAAAGTTCTAAATATTTAAGTGTTGAATAGACGTGCTAGTAGTTTTTTTCAGCCCTACCAAAAATATAAGACTACTGCTATATTTAAGTGATGGGAAGAGTTTCTGATCCTGTTTCTCTGGTATCAGTGACTTGTTAAATAATCTGATTCTATATGTGAGTCAGTGATATGAATATGAAAATCAGAGTTTAGAATGATTTATGATGAGATATATTGACACCTAAAATAACTATATATAAATAAAATGTCCATTTTTAATGTGATTTCTGCATCCCACAGAACACTTCCTATATCATATGATAAAATGATGGTCTTTGCTATTAAGACTTTTTACTATTTATTAAAATTTCAGTGGTAAAAGTAATTTAATTTTACCCATGTAACATAAATGATTAAGATGTATCAAACATAACTAGTGATGTGGACTGGTTGGCGTTTTAGTCCCAGTGAGATGAAAACAGAAATATACTCATTTCTATCATCTCCTTCACTGTGTGTAGTCTAGAATTTGAAATATGTAAAAGTAGGTATTGGAGTAAATCAGATGTGCAAATTTAAATTGTAAAGTTAAGGTGATTTGGTGAATATCAGACATAACTCTGATATTCATAGACAGAGCTATATCTGATATTTGTGCTCTACAAACAATGATTTATTATCTAAAGCAGATATCGTAGCAAGTATTTTATAATTAACTATGGTGTGCATCTATAAACACTGTCTAAATTTTATGGAATCTGTCATATTGATTGCCAAAAATGTTCTACTGGGTCCTATTACATGGGCATTTGTGTGGTCTCTGCAGCCTTCATAAGGAGGCAAGAGAGCAGCTCAGGGTGACGACAGAGCTCGGGGGCCAGGGGTCCCAGGGTGACAGAGCTTGGGGGCCAGGGGTCCTAGGGTGACAGAGCTTGGGGGCCAGGGGTCCCAGGATGACAGAACTCGGAGGCCAGTGGTCCCAGGGTGACAGAGCTCAATGGCCAGGGGTCCCAGGGTGACAGAGCTCAATGGCCAGGGGTCCCCATGTGACAACAGAGCTCGGGGGCCAGGGGTCCCAGGGTGACAGAGCTTGGGGGCCAGGGGTCCCAGTGTGACAGAGCTCAGGGACCAGGGGTCCCAGGGTGACAGAGCTCGGGGGACAGGGGTCCCAGTGTGAAAACAGAGCTCGGGGGCCAAGGGTCCCAGAGTGACAGAGCTCAGCCAGGGGTAGCTCAAACCTTGAGTGGTTTTAGGTTTATTTTAGGTTTATTTAAAGACAACACAATCTGGTGAAAACTATTCTTGTGATGATTTCTCAGTCCCATGAACACAACAAAGCATACCAAAATCTTTTTGGGGAACAAAGTAAGCTAAATACATACAGATCAGATGTGATTGCATCAAAACTCTTTGTAAAATCCATGTGACACCTCCCACAAAGATGGATTCTGTAGATTGATGGAAAAAAAAAAAAACACATTTACCATAACGGTCCAGAGGACGGTCTGGTGCCGGAAAGTATTCTGTGATAGCCTCCTGCTACTGCGAAATTCTTTGACAAGGCGTGGGAGCTACGCGACCCTGTGGAGATGGGCTAGGTATTGAGAATGTAGTTGGGAGTCAGACTGGCTTAGGACAGTACAGCAGTAGTTCTCCGCGGGCGTCCATGGCTTCACCAGTGTGAGGAGTTAGCTAGATTTACAGTAACCTGCATGAATTCCCTCCTGTGGAGTGGGTCTTAAGTCAAATTAGGTGGCTTCTACCAAGAGATAAGTACCAGTATTGTTCCCTTGGGAACATTTTTCTGGGCTGCTCAATGTTTATGGCTCTTGAGGTGGCAATATCACCTCAAGTGTCGTAACTCCATTAAATATTTATGTATATATACACATTTACTTATATATTATAAATGTTTTAAAGTAAACATAAATATTGTTTTTCTGTGGAGTTTCCAGTCATCCTTAGAATTCTTCATGCCATCTCTCTCCTTCTCCCTCAGTGTTTTCCCTGTCCAGACTCTCGGGGTAAGGTCCCTTCCTTCTGTTTATTTCCATTTCCTTCTTCATACCACCTTTGTCCTACTACCCCCCCACAGGGCCCCTTTTTACTTTGCTGATTTCTGGGGTTACTCCAGGTTGTGTACTCACATTTAAAGATCTGGACCGTCACTCATTATAGTATGTTCTAATTATCCATTTACCTGCAAATTTATTGTTTAATATGAATACAATTTCTCCATTGTGTATATGCACCACATTTTAATTTTTACCATCATTGATCAGTTGTAGGACATTTAGGGTGTTTCCTCTTCCTAGCTATTGTAAATTGAGCATATATGAACATGGCTGAGCGAATATCTGTGGAATAAGATGTTGGGCCCTTTGGGTATATGCTGAGTCATAGGGTAGATTTATTTCTGGCCTTTTGAGGATGATCTAGAGTGGTTGTACAAACTTGCAACCCTGCTAACAGTGAAAAAAAGTTCTTCTTTTGCTGTATCCTCACCAACATTTGATGTTGGATTTTTTTTAACTTAGTCATTCTGACAGGGGTAAGAAATCTAAAGTAGTTTTAATCTGCATTTCCCTATTTGGATATTGAACACTTCTAAAGTTATTTCCTTGTCATTTTTATTTCTTATTTTGAGAACTCTCTGTTTATATATGTAGCACATTTTAAACTGGGTCATCTGATTTTTTTTTTAACTGTAAGTTTTTTTTTTTTAATTCTTTATATATTCTGGACATCATTCCTCTGTTCGGATGTGTAGCCAGTTGTTGGTGTTAGTCCCTGGGTGAATGGAGTGAATTTCCTGTTCAGGAACCCTTTCCTGTGCCTCCATCTTGTAGGGTACTGACTGGTTTCTCCCAGCATCAGCAGCAAACACTTCTGTTGTTATTTGTTTTTGTTTTTTTGTGTGTGTGGGGGAGAGGATGCTGCCTCCCAGCTCCTCCCAAATAATTTACTCAAGGAAGCTTATTATTACTTATGAATGCGCGGCCTTAGCTTGGCCTAGATTCTAGCCAGCTTTTCTTAAACATAAATTATCCCATCTACCCTTTGCCTCTGGGATTTTCCCATTCTCTTACTTCTGTAAATCTTACTCTTATTCCGTGCTGGCTGTGTAGCTGGGTGGCTGGCCCCTGATGTCCTCCTCCTTCTCTGGCTCCCTTTTTTTCCACTCCTCCATCTCTTTTCTTCTTCCTCCTCCCAGATTTCTCCTTCTATTTATTCTCTCTGCCTGCCAGCCCCACCTATCCTTTCTCCTGACTTGCTATCGGCCATTCAGTTCTTTGTTAGACCATCAGGTGTTTTAGACAGGCACAGTAAACACAGCTTCACAGAGTTAAACAACTGCAACATAAACAAAAATAACACCTTAAAATAATAATCTACAACACACTTCCTTGATCTGCTTTGATGTGTTTGCTTATATTTATATACTAAGATCTAAACTTATGCTTAATGCATTTTTCTGAATATATATTCAAATAAAAGTTTGTGTAAATAAACTTTTCTGCCTTGGCACCCCCTCACTAAAAAATGTAATTCCATTCATTCTGATTTTATTATCAGTAGCCCAGAGCTGTAAAACTAACTTAAATTTTTATTAAAAATATATTTAAATTTATTTTTATGTTTAGTGTGATGCTGCCCTACCCATGGCTTAAATGAAATTTTACTCCATTATGTATTATTATTATATATTCACTATATATAATATGGTATATATTTATAATATTCATCAGAAGTCTATATTATTATATTAATAATTAATTATTACTAATTATTAAACAACTACTTCATTAATTAATATTCTCTTTATAATATCTCAGCTAATGAAAATTTCTAATTTATACCTTCAATATATATTTTTATGCTTTTTCATAGCAAAAGCTATAATTACACTTCCTATTGTTTTATCTATCGTTCAGTTACTGCTCTTTTCTAAATATTAAATATTTTCTATTGCATAGGGCTTTATTGACTGAATATAATGACCGTGCGTTCCCTATGTCCTTGTGCCCCAGCAGACCCTCCAGAGGAAGAGAACCAACAGGATACATACATGGCTGCAGGAGAAGATCTTCTTTTAGATTGACTTACACGATGGGGTGTGGGTAGTTCAGTGATGGCTGTTTGCATGCTAGAAGAGCAGTGACTATTCTGTAATCTGTTTTTATTTTAGTGGCAAATGAATGTCTAAGAAAAGGTGTACTGCTTATCTTCTTCTTTGTCATCCCTTTCCAAGGACAGTTATGCCTTGGTCCTGCAGAATCTGAAAGGAAAGCAGAATGGCGAGGGAGTGGATGAGGCAGACTGGGAAGAAGGAAGGGCAGGGTGGAAGGAATAAGGATGGACAAAGTGATGTCTGTGTAGAGCATACAAATGGAAAGAAACTCATTATCTTCTGTATTAACCAAATGTCGGTTAAAGTTGATGTTGCACAAGCAGAAGGAGACTGGAGCCTGGTGGCGAGAAACTGCTGATGCTCCCCTGGGTACTAAGAACACTGTGCAGAGGAGATCCAGTGCCCGCCTTTACCCTGGCTTTCAGTGAAGCTGTAGGGCCTCAGTACCTGTACAGAGCTTCCTTCTAAACTCAGCTACAAAATTACTTAGAAAGTATGAAGGTATTCTTGGAATTATACACTGAGAATCTCATCTAATCTGAAAATGCCGTTTAGAAAGTATATGTTTCATCAATGATTATAGATTTGGTACAATTTCCTAAAGTATAATTATAAAATTATTAAAAGCTAGTTTAAATGTAGTATCAATTATCTATGGTTTGTCTGTTACAGTGATTAATCATGAAAAATCTAGAAATTTACACAGTGATTTTTAAATTTTCAAAATCAAAAAAATCATAAAAATTAATAGTTTGATGAATTGTAGTTCTGCATGGGTAATATAATTAACCTTCTATTTTTAGGTAGGTCACTCTAATTTTGTCTCTAGGACATTTTACAATAGCAGTATTTTATATTTGAATGATACCACCCAATTTGCAAACATAAACCTGTAGATGACTTGCTTGGTAATATATGGGTCCAGTGTCATCTCCACCATCCATGTAAGGTTAATTACCTCAAAATCCCTGTAAGGTTAATAATCTTTATCATCTACGTAAGGTTAATGTAGCTGGAGTATTTTAAATTGATGAAATTTGCAAAGCCAATGGTGTTGGTCATCAAATGCAGGTATTTATGGGTATTTTTTTAATCCCCAAATCTCTTTGTTGCAGTAAATCCAGTATAATATACTAAAAAAAAAAAAAAACAGCTGAAACATAATTATAAGAAAAAAATAAGTCTTATTCTTTTACTTATATCTCACTAAATTTGGAACCTGTGAGTAATAGAAAATTTGCTTTATTAATTTCCTAATGAAACAAAATTACCTTCTACTCTATTATGCAGCATTTATCCTGAAATAGTGGCATGTGATAATTGACTATTATACAAAGTTTTATTTAACAGTTCTATATTCTTATCACTGGGTTATCACTATCTGTAACTGTATGAAGCAGAACATTATAGATTAATTTTCATGGTGGAGCTTGGTTTGTGCTAAGAACTCACATTTAAACTATGGTTTTCTTTTACCTGGAAATGGAGATGTTTGGCCAACTGTCTTCTTGGCTGCTCTCTAACAAGTTGCTGCAAGCACACAGATCACCCATACTTCACTGTCTGTTCTCTGGGTTTGTCCTTCTCTTCCTCTGTTGTTCTAAACTGAGTGTTTATTTGCTTTATTCAGAATGCTCTATTTGGATAATAAACTGAATTAGGAACATGGGAGGTAAATGCAGAGAAAAGGCCCTGAGTCATCTTGTTTGTTTTGAGAAACAAAACTACTCAGTGCAAGTATAATCAGACAAATACATTGAAGTGGTGACTTAAAACTGTAAGTTCAAGATGATGCTTGCCTAATACATGAGCTCCTGTAAAATTTGAACCACACATATACATGGCTGCGATGTCTTTGGCCCCTTTCCCATTTCCATTGACTTCCGTCAGGCCATCTATTTCAATACACAGTGTAAGAACACCCAGGGCAATTAGAGCATTGAAACACGTGGAAGGAAACTAGCATTGCTGCTTAAAAGGAAATTCCTAATGAGGATCTGGTGGACAAATCGGTTCCCGTAATAATCAAAAAAATTAAAATATATATCATACATAATTGGTTTTTCTTATACTTTTTCCTTAAAGATGGCTCTACACACAGATTTGATTGTCTAGCCTAAATCCTGCAAGAAGACTGGGCTGGGGTGGTGATGGCGGCTGTAACCTGATTACACACAGATTCACAGCACAATTGGGCCACACATTAAGCTTATAAACTTAGGTGACAAATCTCCACCACAAATTATTTAAAAGTACCCAGGGGCTTCCTCTCTCCTTTCTGCACTTATCAGATGGCTGAGAATTCAGAAGCTCTTTTAGAAGTGTGCTCTGGCTGTTCCAGACCTTTCTGCCATCAGCAGCAAGTGTCAGTGTTGCCAGGTCTATAACCATAAAACATGGAAACCAAGAGACAAGTTAAGAATCAGGATATTTTCTTTTCTAAAATGAGCAGATTTTCCACCTGTGGGTGAGAGTAAACCTACTAGTGAAATACACAGCAATGTTCCATATATCATCTCTGCTTAGAATGAAAGTATTATGGCTCTGAGTAAATGAATCTGGCACCTCTTCCACATTAGTATTTGTTGTTGGAGTGGAATCAGAACATGTTTGGTGAAGTTAGTTTCATTCTACTGCATTAGTCTACTTGATGTGTTGGTTCAAACTTCGTTTTTAAGTTTATAAATAGTTACCATTTTCATTCATGAGATTTGTGAGCCAGATGAACGCTGATGGAAGATTTGACAAAATGAGCTTATGAACAGTATTACACTAAATTTAAGATTTGGTTGCTAGGTAGGCATGATGGTGTACACCTTTAATCCCAACACTTGGGAGGCAGAGGCAGGAGGATCTCTGTGAGTTCAATGCCAGCCTGATTTACAGAGTGAGTTCCTGGACACCCAGAGCTACATAGTGAGAGCCTGTCTTGAAACAATCAAACAACAACAACAACAACAACAACAAAAGATTCTGTTGCTGTATTTCACTTACGGTGTTCTCTACATGTTTTCCCTTCTCTGTCTATGAAACCAGCAGCAATCTTTTGCATACTTACTTCAGTGGGATGGGTAACAGGCTTTTGTCAGAAAAGATTTTATAATTTTCAAAGCTATATTTCAGAGTCTAATTTGAATATGGAGTAACGTGCCATTCAGGACTACTGTGGTTCAGAGTTTTGAAAAATGATGTAATGATGGCTAGTAAGAAGGGACAGGCCGGGCGGTGGCGGCGCACGCCTTTAATCCCAGCACTCGGGAGGCTGAGGCAGGCGGATCTCTGTGAGTTTGAGGCCAGCCTGGTCTACAGGGTGAGATCCATGACAGGCTCCAAAGTTACACAGAGAAACCCTGTCTTGAAACCCCTCACCCCCCCAAAAAAGGGACAGACCTACAGTTATGGAGGCCCTGAGGTCAGATCAGCTTCAGGTTCATGAACATTCAGGAAGTACGGAACAATTTGCCTCTCCTCAGGTGTGCTGTGAGATTCCAGCACCTGTTGAGGTGGAACAAGTACCCACACCAAGCCTAGTAGGAAACACAAGCCTGCCCTTCTCAGAATTCCTCTCAGGCTCACTGCCTCTCAGGTTCTTGCTGGCTTACTCATCCATACCTCACCCTCTTCTAATGAGCCAGAAGAAGGTACAGGGCTCTTTCCAGCCCTGGAAGCTGTGTATACCACTGACTGAGTGAACTTAGCATTTGTCTTGTCAGTCTCTACTGTCCTAGTCCTTAATTTAGGATGAATTAGAGTTGTTAGTAACTGAACGGGAACATGCTTTGCAGTAAACATATCAGCTAAGAAATAGAATTATGAATATGCCAATCTTAGACTTTTAATGAAGTGGTTTTTTTTTTCTGGTTAATTCTTGCCTGTCTCTGTAGATGACCCATCATATTTACAGATGAGTTGTTTTCTGCATATGGACATTAGTAGTGTTATAATTACATGTTACAAAATCTGCTCTAATTAATTTTCTTTCATATCCACTGAATTTGACATCTCTGTTGAGGCATTACTGAGTTTTTAAAAAGTAAATTTGAATAGAACTTTTTTTTAAAAAAAAAATTGATCAAAAGAATTGCTAAGCAGGCTTCATTGTATTTGAAATCAGATTTTTCAGGTGGGAAGCACTGTAAAATAGTGTTTTCTTCCCACTGAATAGGTTTTATTCTGCCACATACCACCTGCATCTCTGCCTTTGGAAGCCATCTTGAGTGTGTAGCTTGAGTGTGTATCACGTGTGTATTCAAATGTACACCATGGCACTGAGAAACTAGCTAGCTATGCTCTTCTTGTTGCACAGTATTCTCTTAACAATCAGGACTCAGCCACATTTGTGACACTTGCTGCCTCGTCATCAAAGAATAGGTGTCACTGTGCAGACGACTCTGGCAATGTGCCCCAGAGAAGGATTCTGTTTTCCAGAGAGCCAGTCACCCTAACAGTATCTGTGCACTGGTAGTTAAAATGTGAACATTTGACCACAATTTCTGGCTAAAAATGAAGTAATGAACATAATGAAATGAAAACCTAAAGTAGGCAGAATCGTCTGTAAGGAGCAAAGAAAGCTCGTTTAGGCTTAGTAACTTGGATGAACATATGTGAAATATGCCTAATGTTTATGAAAGAAAATGGTTACTAGGAAACTGTGAAAAAGCACCCCTAATTATGTGACCTCCAAGATATACCAATAAATATAGAATTCAGATCATTTTGTGTTGAAACCAGAGCCATGTTTATTCTTAGTACCCTTGCAGTTCTTTCCGAAGGAAGTAAGGCACACTCTCCTTTTAAGGGTTGGGTTCTGACTCACAAAGTTTGGATTGACTTCAAAGTTCATAGCTGGTGTTACTGTATTTTGGTGATTGAGTTTTGATTCCCCATTGCAGTCATCTACATCATAGTTAAAGGTCATGAGAGAACACTTCTATATAAAAACATTCTTTATCGTTTAGCTAGCCATGACCTTAAATTAATATGTTGAGCTCATGAACTCTGCCACAGCAGTAACAAAAACAGATCTGAAGGTGGTAGCTCCTTTGTGTGAGTTCTGATCCCATGGAGGAGATGTTTTCCTTTTTATCCTGGCTTTTCTACTTCAGCAATCCCCATACAGACCATCACGTTGGGTGCTGCCCTGTGGCTGCTGTAGACTCCAGCAGAACCAGATCTCTGTTCCTTTGGTGTCTTTGGCATTGAACTGAGCTGGGGTGGCCTGACTCCTTTTCCAAGTTACTGAGCAGCACTGTGGTTAGCATCGGTGTTTTCCAAGGCGTGCTTGACCTAGTTTTGCCATGGGAAACAGACCAATAGGTAGTTGTGAAAAGTTGTCTGACTGGAAGCAGGGTCACCAGCCGTGTGAACCCTGGGATGACTTAGATGTAGCCTTGGGTCCCTGTAGCTCTGTCCCTGCTGTCCCTTATTCTCTGAAGTCAGCTCTCTAGATTTCGTCTTCCTCTTAGCCCAGGTTACCCAAAGCATGATACTGTTTTACTAGGTAAGTCGGATAGTGAAAATGAACTCTTTTCTTCCCTGATGTATTTTATTTTTAAAAGATATGGTAATTGAATAGCAAAAAGGGCAAAATTCTGTCACAATAAAAAGAATGAATAAACTTACCTGTGAAAATGTGCAAATAAATAAAACAGAAATTTATAGTACAAATTCTCCAATAGCTATTTTCCCATTACTATTTCTGTAGGAGCCTTTTCCTTGGGGAGGCCATTTGTTAGTCAGTAGGAAAAGCTCATTTACTGACTATAATTAACTAATGGCAACTGGAGAAAGCAGCTCTCCACCTCCAATGTTTGCTCCTTGCCAGGGGCTCAGGATGATGATTTCATTTTGCCAGCAGCCAAATTAACATTTGTGAATGCGAGGATGAAGGATCCAGCTAAAGCCCAGTACAGTTCTCTGAGGATGGTGTGCCACAAAAGGAAAGGAAATTTCCTTTTCTGTCTTTGGTTCTCATGTGTGAGAAGGGTGTGCATCTGTGCCATTTCCTATTTGAGCATCTTTCAGGTCTGGTTTTTACATTGCCGTAGATAAAAGAAATGCAAAGTGATTTGGGAAGTCAGCTTCCAATGGTGACACTTGTACAAAAGCTCAGTGCTTTGATACTAGCTCCTCAGCACATTGGTGGCAATTACACAATCTTCTGAGTTTTTGCTGTGGTTTAATATTTGCCAGACAGAAGGAGAAATTAGAGTCTTTGGTAGTGGATGAATTTGGTCTTAGGGTAGGATAAAGAATTGTTTGTTCAGTTGGGTAAAACGTTGCAGAATAATGGAGTGGGCCAGCTGTGTTGGATGGCATCACAAGCCTCTGTATTTTAGGACTTCTCACATTAATTGTGTAGTATCCAAGGATTTTTGTTTTGGACTCCAAATAGAAAATATTGGGAAGGAAAGATTTATAATGTTTCCTTTAAACTAAGTTGAATAGAAAAATTTATAAAAACAAAGAAATGTTCTGTGACTAACATTTGTGAATATGTCTGTTTTGTAGAGTGGTAAAAATGAACAGTGGTTCTGGGGGAAGAGGGCAAATGAAAAAACAAAAATTAAATTAAATGATTTTGGTGGAGAAGTATTTACTGTAGAAAGAATAACAAAGTCAAATTAAATGTAGCAAAATCATTTCTGTACACATGTGTATATAGACATACATATACTTGCCTCAGTTGCTCATGGACTTTGCAATCAGAAAAATTTAGACCCTAGCATAATTCTCCAACTGCTGGCACCTGAGGCTATATTGAATTTTAGAATATGTAGCCAGATTTTTTACATAAATTGTCCTACTATGAAGGTATAAAATTTATGAAATTTAAACGTAGAAATGTGTTATGGATACTGAAGTGGGTGTTAGTAGTTTTAGATTAAGTTAAGGTGACAAAATGGGAATTTTAAAGAAAATCCTTCCTACAAAATTAAAGAATTTTCAGATATTCAGGAAATTAATTTTAAATTCAGGAAACTGTTAATAAGGTTTTGCTTAAATCCAGCTTTTACCAAAATGTTTATAAAATTGTCAACTAGTGTCAAACATCTATACTTGATTTTATATCCAGCAGTATTGTGCTATTCCCATCCTGCTAATTGGACTCCTATTTTTTATTATATGAAAATAACACTTAATTTGACATTAAACAAAGTACCTGCTTTTAAAAATTCATTATATTTTGGCTGACAAGTTTGTAGTGAAGTCAACACTTTGTTGGGAATTGTATTGTCTGCCTCTGTCTCCAGGACACATCATTATCATAGGTACTAAATTAGGAATTGATTTATTTCTTACTATATTTGCTCTTTGTAATTCTGTGCATGTATGTGCCTGTGCATGTGTGTGTAAGCAGAGGGTGGAGGTACCAGATCCCATGGATCTGGAGTTACAGGCAGTTTCTACCCTTTGGATATGGATGCTGGACTTGAACTCAGGTCTTCTGCATGAACATTAAGAGCAGTGAGGACTTCTAACCATTGAGCCATCACACCAGCTCCTAAAATTAGCAATTTAAAGCTATGGAATTTCTCCCTGAGTTTGAAGTGTGTAGTGTTAACATTTTTTAAAGGCATTATCTTCCTTCTCACCTTCAGGCTTCCTGTTCTCGTCTGCTGTTGATATAACTTTATATATTACTCACATGTAGGTTCACAAACACTACTTTCTCGCATATTCCTTTGGTTTTACTGATCAGCTTTGTTGTGAATTTACGTTTTTCCATTTAAGTTTCTGTATTTATTTATTTGTTTAAATAATTCCTATGGTTTTACTATTAGTTCTCCTGATTTTCGGTAGTGACTGGTTGCTGGTTTATTTTCATCCTCTATGTATTAAATAATTTTTCATCCCAGTCTGTTAACCCTCTCTGAAGTAGCCCTCTGCCTAGGTTATCCCTGCAGATGCCCTCAGACCCAAGCATGAGTGATCGCAGGCACAGTGTGGTGACAGTTTCATGCGAAAAGTTTACCCCTAGATCTTACTAAATACCCCTAGTATTTAATCCACTTACCGTTATTATAACCATAGATATGTTTAGTTTTCAAACTACCATTCTATTTTTCTTTTAATGAAATACTGGCACCTGGAAGATATCAATATTTATGCAAAAATGAATGCATGTGTGCATGCATGAATAGAAGCCAGAAAAATAATAAAATAGCATGGTTACAGTTTAGTGTTGAGTGAGTTCTGAATTGCCTTTAATTTCTCAACACCCAGTTCTTCTCCATGTTCTTTGAGCCTTCAGATTACTGTATAGAATGCAAACATGTAATATAATAATTAATTTAGGAAAATAATATCTATGTGTTTTCACACTTGTGTTTAAAAAGATGAAACCATTGTTACCCTGGGCATGTGTCTGATCCCAGACTTTTATTTATGTTTCTTAGTCATCTTTCCATTCCATTGTATTTTATAGTCTGCTTCTCCGCATTGATACAGACCCATGCATAGTTATGATTGCCTCTAAACTTCATTTTTCTTTATTGGTCAGTATGACTCAGTCACACTCTATGGGAATCAGCTGTTTTCTGCCTGGAGCTGGCATACCCGCTTGTGGTGGTTTCTTTGTGTGTGTATGAGCTGCAAGAGAAACAGTAGATGCTCATTTGTAATTTTTTGCCCCTTTCTGTCTGGGACGCAACAGTGTATTTTCTTGCTCAAATTTGGCAACTTCTCAGTGTTATTCACTATCAAACACTGATCTCATCAATCAAAGAGCAGCATTAAATGTCGTATTTATATAGGCCATTTCTGGGAAACACAGAAATATGTGTTATTTTTGGAAACAGTGGGTTGACCTCATATTAACAAAGGAAAAAAGGAGTACATCTTAAACAGCAACACATGTAATGGAAGCTTAGAAGAGCCAGAGAAATTGTGTAGGTGTTCAATAGTAACAACTCACACAGCCAGTGTCTTTTGTGAATGGGAGCAATTCACAAAGTTCCCACAAATAAGACCTCCAGTAAGAACATACTTAATACTTCTCCCTCATTCAATCTATCAGCATTCTATGTTCCTGCTAAGGAGTGGGTAGGATCTGGATTGCTCTAACTATACAGAACAGTTTAGTGAGTGGATATCAGATTTTAAAGGCAGATCCTTCTTACTCTTAATAATAGATGTTATGGACTTTGGATAATATCACCTTTGAGACCAAAAATCACATCACGGTGTCTTCTTGTGTTTAGTAATAGTGTAGAAAGAGGAGTATGAAGATGAATGTCAGGCCAAAACCTCCATGGCTTCTGAAATAACTCATTTCTTTAAACTTGAGAAGGAAAGGGTCTGTTTATTTTAAGCTACTATCATTTACAATGGTAATCTCAGTTTTCCTTGTATGTATTTTTATATGTTTAGCCAATTGTAGAATTTTTATTTTCTAAACATTGAATAAAACTCTTCTATCTTAAATTACTAAAATGCAAAGGTAAAGAAAACTTTCATTATAGACATGAGCCAGCTTGCACACAAAAATCAATTAAGGCAGATGTGGACCAAATTTTATATAAATTGACAGAGTAAATATTTTGTGTATATAAGGCCATATGGTCTCTGTCACAGTGATCCAGCTCTGCGTTTTAGCAGAGTACAACTATACACAAAATGTAAACAATGGGTGTGGCTGCATTCCAATTACATTTTACAGAGAAGAGTAGACAGGGATTGAATTTGCCCCAGTTTGCCCACATTCTGACTTACTGCATTCACTTAAACTGGAAAGCCATTTCTGTTCCTTCCCAGTCAGACCTAGGGGTAAACTTTTAGCATGAAACTGTCACCACACTATGCCTGCGATTACTCATGCTTGGGTTTGAGGGATCCTGCATCATTTATCTGCAGGGATAACCTAGGCAGAAATTTGCTCCTGAGGGCTCTCTGCCTAGCTGGAGTTCTTCCTTTGAAGTCTGTGATAATACTCTTATCAGATAGAACATTTATTCAATTAGCTGACAGTGAAAACATGAAGGGAACATTTGTCTTGTGCTAAAGTTGAAAATGAAAACTCTAAGAGATCAAGGTTATTGATACATATTTATCATCAAGGGCCAAGTCTGAGTAGGGTAGTGATTCAGGGAAGTATTCTGTAGTGAATAAAGGCACTTTCACATGTTCTCACTCAGCAAACTATGATGCTCTGAATCTAAATGGCATGATTATTCCTGTATTTGATCTCCAGACCACCAAATTGTAGGCACCACCCACCGCCACCCCATTTCTGCCATCTTGTCTTCAGCTTTTCATCCAGTATTCCAGCACTTTGGTCATTTGGGGTTTAAACCTTTGTTATTTGTATTGTTAGACCATTTGTGGATCCAAAGCAATATGTCCTAAGTATTGATGATTGAATTGCTGAGGATCTTTGGGCTGTTATGAGCAAAAATCAAGGTAGCCATCTTAAAGTGTGTCTGTTAGTAAAGTGCATCAGGGAACATCTTAGCTTCAGTACCCTTGACTGTCTCTCTAGGGTGCCACCTTCTCACTCACATGCCTCCATACAACCCGTGCCATATGCCAGGCTTTAATTCCTCGAAAAGGATTGAGGTTGACAACTAAGAACAAATGCTTTAGTTACCTACTAGGTGAAGGATGTCATCATGTAGTCATGTTTGTGGAAAGAAAATCTGAGGCTTTTACAGTGCTAGGAAGACCTGGCCAATTTAGCCAGGCTAACTTGGGGTATATGTGCTGGTTTTCCAAAACCTTTTTACATACTTAAAATTCTACCACTAATGTCAAGTAGAATGGTGACCCCAGGAGGTCCCTGTCAGTACCTCTTCATAGCAGGTTCTGGGAATGTCTCTGTTTGTATCCATTACAGACCTTCTCTAAACCTGATTGCGTCCATTAGGAACCCTGCCTTAGCTGGTGTTAGCTGGAAGATTTTATTTGAAGTACATTTTTCCTCAGTTTATATTTATATGTAATATCTATCTTTTCCTACTTCCAAAATAAGTCCATCACTGGCAAGTTTTAAATCCAATGGTAAAGATAATGTTTACACAACTTTCTCCAACCATCTCACCTTAGGCTCATGCCAGCTGAATGCACATTGCCAAGCATGGCACTGGGCCTGCTCCTCACAGTCAGGCCCCTTAGAAAGAGAGAATGGAACTTTTTGCCCATTTATTGCCCCATCCCTCACATAACCAAGGCCCTGGAGAACTCTGCTTTTTCCTGTCTACAAGATGGCAGGCTCTGAATTCTGTGTCTCCTGAAAGTCCCTTGCATCTCTCTCCCATCCACTGCTGTCTCTGATGCAGTCCGTTGGCCTGCCTTCTGTTGCAGATGTCAGATGGGAAGAGGCTCTGCTTTCTGTGAATGAGATTTTTCATTTTAGGCAGCTGAATCCTTCACACCTTCCAGATTTCAAGTAATTTCTTCAGCACTACTCTTTCTGAATGGTCCTTATGTCCCGAGTCCCTGTGTTTCCCATCAGCCAGTTTGTTCGCTGTTGCACCGATTGCTTTCTAGGCTCTCCCTAGTGTTGTGGAATATTACTTTAACTATGTAAAGATGTGTTGCATTTGTTTCACCTTGCCTGCCTAAGGCACATGATTGGTCTAATAAAGAGCTGAACAGCCAATAGCTAGGCAGGAGAAGGATAGGTAGGGCTGCTGGGCAGGAAAATTGAAGTAGGAAGAAGAATCTAGGCTGGGGGTGGAGGGGGAGAAAGGAAACAGAGACACCAGGGGCCAGGCAGCCAGCCACAGAGGAAGCAGGAAAGTAGAACATGCAGAATGAAAAAAAGGTAAAAAGCCCCGAGGCACAATTAAGATGAAGAGAACAGGTTAATTTAAGTTTAAAAAGCTAGCCAGAAACAAGCCTAAAGTAAGGCCAAGCATTCATAACTAGTAATAAGTCTCGATGCCATGATTTGGGGACGGGCAGTCAGAGAAAGCCTGCTCTCCCTACTGTGGCTGTCCATATACATTGTAACTTCCATTAGAATGCAGGACACATGAGAGCAGCCATCTTGTCTCTGCTCTGTCCCATGGATAGCACAGTGCCTACTAGGTGGTAAGTAAAAGCTACCTGGCAATTTTCTAATCATCTTCGATGCACAGCGGTCTAGAGAGGCAGACAAGCTGGTCTGTTTTGAGCTATAGAAAGTCAGGAAGATTATCTATATGGCGGAGGGGGCCTGGCTTCTTCGTATGACCTTCTGTCCAAGGTCTTAAGGTATATGTTTAAGTTATAGGCACTTAGGACTGTGATTATCGCTCTTAAGACTATTTTCATTGTCTTCTAAAAGTTTTCCCACAGTATAAGGTCATTACCATTTGATTCTAGGAATTCTTTTATTTCCTTAGAGGGAGGTGAAACAGCGTCCTAAATATGTAGCCTTGGCTGACTTGGAAGTCACTGTATAGCCTAGGCAGAGCACAAACTCAGAGATCTGCCTGCTTCTGCCTCCCAAGTGCTTGTATTTAAAGTGTGGCTCACAACATACAGCCTTCTTGATTTCTTCAGTGACATCATTCAATTCTGTGTTGTTTAATGAGCTTGTATATGTTCTGCACTTCTCTTGCTGTTGATTTATAATTTTATCTCTATGTGACTCTAGGATATGAAGAATTATTTTAATTTTTCTATATTGGCTATGATTAGCTTTGCATCCTAATATATAATGTGTTTCTGAAGTTCCATAGAGTGATGAGAATCATGTGTCAACTGTAGCTTTTGGAAGGGATGTTTTGCTAGGTCCATTTGATCTATGATGTTATGTAATCTAGAAAGAACAAAGCTTAGCAGTCGGTACCTTTGCCATTTGGGGGAGCTAAGATAACTGAATCTCAGAGATAAATGCAGGTGGGATCTCTAACACTACTTGACTCCAATTCAAAGAAAGTTGTTGGAATTCGCAGCTATTTTTATATTCATTCTGTCAGGTGGCCATTCTCAGTATCAGTGCTAGCATGTTTAGAGAACTGAAAAGTGGATTCATGAGGCTGGAGTGGGGTAACATTGGTGGATGTGATGGAGCCTTGACACATACGTACCTTTAATATTAACATGGGGTGACTTTTTGTTTGTCCTTTTAGAACACTTGAAATTTTATTTTTTCAAGTCAACCATATCTATCTACGCACCAGCCTAAAAAAAAAAAAAACAAAAAAAAAACTCAGTAAGATGATCTTTCTTCTCTAAAAAGTGTGCACATGTAACCCAAGTGTACATCTATGCAGACGTAGGCCAGTGACTGCATTTCTCAGAATGGATGGCAAAATCCAAGCCATATTCTAAGTTAGTATAATAGACTCTAACACTATAGTTAGGATTATTTTGACAATGTTAAAGTTATATGTAAAAGACCTGTTGAATTGTCTTTCACAGTGTTGACTTTATTTTTGCCCCAACATCTCTTCTTGGAGCATGCTTTATTGTTTATTGATCTGCATTTGGTTTACTTCTCATTAACTTAAGCCTTGTTTGAATTTTTTCTTGAAGTTTTATGCTGATGGGTCAACAGCAATGGAATGATATTAAGAATTCTTAAAATACCTCAGAATCCAATCTTTCTGACCTCTTGATATAGATGCTAAAATAATTGTTCTCAACCTGTGGGTCACAACCCTGTTGAGTTGTATATCAGATATTTATATTATGATTCATAACAGTAGCAAAATTACAGTTATGAAGTAGCAACAAAATAGATTTATGGTTGGGGGTCACCATCACATGAAAAGCTGTATTAAAGGGTCACAGCATTAGAAAGGTTGACAACCACTGCTCTAAAAGGAACTTCCTTCTGTATAGCCATGTACACTGAGGCTCCTGTGCAAGTTTATGGTTTTAGTAGCATCTTTTAAAATGTGTAAATCAAATCATTAGTTCTTAACCTGTCAGGATCCTGCTTTTCATCATTCTTGTCTCTATTACTGAAGACCATCCATGAAGAAATGGAGGGAGGAAGTGGCATCTAATAGTATTTCCATATCTGGCTCCTTCTATGTTCCTTGTGTGTCCATCCATAAATATTCTTTGTATTTGTTTCATTAAATCAAACTAAAAACTAGCCCTATAATGTAGCAAAGCATTAATGGCTAAGTGTAGCAGATCATTAATGGTTAAATGTAGGTATTGGATTTGTGGGTTCTTTGTACTACTGTTGAGTCATTTAAGTCTTAAATTAGATAACAGTATCATATACCATCTAAAGGAGCCTGCCTTCTGATTTATCATCCCAGGTATTTTCTATAGCTGCCCCTGTGGAGCTTTGTCCCTGGGAGACTCATGCCTAGCGTGTTCTTCACCAGCTGATGAAATCAGAGAGTTAGAGAATTGAGGTAGAAGCCACAAAGTTTATATCTGATTTTTGAATGCATGAAAATTAATCCAGGGGAAGCATTTTAAAATCATTTATTTTTAATATATTCCTTTATTTGTATATCTTATTATATTAGAACTATCATTTCTTCCTTTGGGGAGTAGGGCAGATTCATTACCACATTTTAATAAAACTTAACATTCCTAGATAATATAAAAGCATGTTTGAGATAGATAATGATTATTTTATGTGTTTATCTCAAATTGAAATTCATATTCTTTGTTTTCAGGATATTAGGGGACTACTTAATAAATGCCGTGATAAAAGCTGGAACGTCAAAGGCACAATAACACTGAAATTTAAAACTACCTATGGAAGCAGACTGGAATACATAATAAAGGAAAAGTAAATAAGAAACTACTCAGGAAGAAGGACAGGGAGAGTGGGGAGGGGGAGACAGAAGAGGAAAGGGGAAGACTAGGGAGAAAGAGGAGGAAAAGGAAGGAAGGATGGAAGATGGGATGGAGTGAGGAAGGGAGGCGTGAGGGGTAGGGGAGAAGAGGGGGGAAATGCCTGGAAGACGTGTGGTCAGCATGTTGCTCTCTTCCCTTCTGGGGACTATGTTATATGATTCAAGACAGTCACTGTGTATTCAGAGTTTAAAGTGCTGTGGCGTCACAGGGTATGGACTTGACTGTGTTTTTCACTGCACGGGCTGCACATGGAACCAGTGGGGGTCAAGGAGAGCTCTTTCCCAGCAAAACTAGGAAGGATCTGGAAATTTTAATGCCCAGGACTGATAAACACAGAGGTCACTGCTTTAGCTAAAATTGGAGAAAACAGAAGAGTTCCATTGTGTTCAGTTTCCCGGCCCTTCATATAAACTTGTCTGTGCAAAGAGTCGTGACTTCAAATTGTTTCTTAACGTGGTGAGAATTGCTCATCTGTGCAATGAGTGAATATGATTTTCAGTCATGTGTTCCTGAAGATGTCTTAACTGTCTCTAAAGTTTTTTGAAATTAAAATATAGCTACATAACCCCCTTTCTTTTCCTACCTGCCACCCTTCTGATATAACTCCTTGTTCTCACTCAAATCCATGCCCTCAGTTTCTTTCATATTTTCTGAGGATTTAAGAAACAAGAATGCACAGGATGCCGAGCTTTGTAAAAACAAGGATGTGCATGCATGCTTTGCTCTTGCTGTTGTTGGAGGATCTACCTCCTCTGTCCTGGAGATGGCCTGTGCTTATTGTCAACATTCATGATGAAGGGAACAAGTTTGTTCTGTAGCCTCAGCAGTGTGACCGTGACGATAGGGTAGTGACGCAGTGATGGGACCCTCAGCATAGAGGTGCTGTTTACTTTTCTTCTAATTTTACTAATGCCCCAGCCAGTCACCATGCCTTCCCAGTCCATGGTCCATGCAGCTGCATAATTATACATCGCATCTCCAAAATAAATTAGTTTATTTTTAAAACAGCTAATTGCCTTAGTGGAGTCATGTTTTACCAGAAGCACAAAAGCGCTTTGTTCATCGAACAGGAATTTTCTTCTGGAATGACGAACTTCTGCGAATATCAGCTGTAAACAACCAAATATCAGTAAAATCCTCTAAAGTAGCTCATATTCCAGAGCATCCCAAAGCAATTTTAGCATTATTTACTGTAACTTGTAGCTCTGTGTGATCTTAAAATTAAAGTGATGTGTGTTCTGTTGCACAAGGGCAAGTATTGGGGCCATTTTCACTCTGTGTTTTCTGTAGCTCAGTTAGATACTTTCCCTTGAAACCTAATTATGTATTTACAAGTTAGAGCTCTTGTTATATGTTCAGTCTCCTTCAGTTAGTGCAGGTCTTGGAATCAAGACTTCTGTCTAATACAGGCTTGAGCTTTGACATTTTGATTTTGGATGTTGTCTTGGTATGTTTCTCATCTGTATCCCAACACTGAAGATTGGATAATTTAAAATCAGTACTCTGGAGATGGAGGCAGGCAGATCTCTGTGAGTTCGAAGCCAGTCTGGTTTATAAAGAGAGTTCCAGGGCAGCTATGGCTACACAAAGAAACGCTGTGTCAAAAAAAAAAATTAAAAAGAAAAGAAAAAACACTAAGCTCAGCTCCAGAGCCCAAGTCCAAAAACTAAATGCGGGCACCTGGCACCTTTGTCTTGTGTCATAAAACGACAATTAGGACAGAGGGCATCATCAGGCTGAACTCACCCTTATCAGGAACCATTGTCATGATGGCCTGCCCACTACCCCAATAACGGCATCCATTGTTTCAGGACAATGGAGCATTAATGACATTTCAAGGAAGTGCCATCTTCAGAGGTTTTACTGTTTCAGTGGCAAATCTCAACACGATTTTTAACATGTTGACTATCAAACAACATTCAAACCATGCCTTTTCTATCTTTGTAAAAATGGGAGGTGTGATATTTAAGCAACACACTTGTCTTAGAAATCATGTGTAAAGAATGACTTCAGCTATTCCCTTAGGGTAGCATTGCCTTGGCCAGTTAACACCAGCAATTCCCAGAGAGACCGAGTCAAACCAAGTATAAGATAAATACTCATAATGAAAAGTGTTCCTTTAAGGGCCAGGTCTTCATGACCTCTGAGCAGCAAATGCAGATTAGAAGAAGGATGCAGACATAAATTTGATTCATAGCTAGTTAGTTGGATGGTTTGCAAGTTCAATAGCAGGAGGCTAAGGTAGCTGATAAATATGTCTCCAGAGACGCTGATGTGACATTACCACCAGAGGATAACCTCAAATGTCACCCCTTGATTACATTTCTGAACTTTGTTGCATTTCTCAATGGCAAATTTAACAGCTTACTTTTAGTCATTGGTGAGTATTTGAGAGTGTGGAAGCCCTGGAGAGGAAAAGCAGAGGACTGGTCCCAGCAAAGCTGGAAACCCTCGTGTTTTTCTCCCCCTAGTCCTTCTCCCAGTCATCTTAACAGTGGCCTCTTTGGTTTTATCTTTTATTTTCTGACCACACAGATATTTAAAACATAGTGCATTGTCATAAGCAGTTAAGTACTGGCTCCAACTTTGTATTCTGACCCAGGAAAGCAATGTCTCTGGTGAGGTAATCTGCATTATTTGTAAAGTGTTGTTTTTTGAGTTTCGTTCCAGGAGAACTCATGAATCAAACCAATTAAGTTTCAAAGAATTCACCTAATAAGTCCTTGGAAAGCAGTGTGCTGCTTTTGAAAATGAAGGCTCCAGTTTATAGTTCCAGGAATTCACCTGCCTCTGTAACAGCACACCTTCTCTGCTATGAAGCTCTGGTGGGCACTGACAACCATGTCTTGGCTCCCGCACTTTCTCTGGCTTCAAGCGAAACAACACACCGTGGGTGGATTTTTCATTCAATAGATTAATCTCCATAGTTATACCACAGCCAAGTAAGACTAATCAGAATTCTATTACATGATTTTTCACTCAGCTTAGTCCAGAAGGACTGAGAAAGGAAATGCAGGTAGTCCCCAAGACCTGACTTGACCGCTAAGAACTATCAGATTCATAAATAATAGTAAATAGCTCAACGGTCTCCCAGGGATGCCCAGTATCCAGTATCAGTGCTTCCAAGCCAAGGCACACAGGGGAGGAAATTAGGTGTGTGTGTGTGTGTGTGTGTGTGTGTGTGTGTGTGTATAGTGGTATTCTATTTGTACTGAAATGTGATTTTATTTGTATATTAATAAATAAAGTTGCCTAGGGGTCAGAGCTATTAGCAAGCCATAGCGAGAGCAGGGCGTGGTGGTGCATGCCTTTAATCCCAGCACTTGGTAAGCAGAACTAGGTAGATCTCTGTGTGTTCAAGGATACAGCCAGCATTGGAGACACACGCCCTTAATCTCAATACCAACCATAGAAGACCTGGAGGTCTGTACAGACAGGCCGTGACGAGGCAGTCACGTAGTTGGGTTTACGACCAATGAGAAGGAAGAACAAGAACTCTTTATAAGACAAACGCACAGGAAGTAGCCTCCTTTCGGAGAGGTCTCTTGGCAGAAGAAGCTGGCTGGCGGCAGGTGGTAAGGTTCTTAGCTCTGACCTCTTGGGCTTTTATTTTTACCTTGGCTCTGTGTTTCTTATTTAATAAGACGGTTGGTTACATCTACATGTATGTGAAGTAATTATATACATAATAAGTTATATCTGTGTATTTATTTCAGAACCCACCAAAATGTTGACAAATTATAACTGAAATGGGAGAATTTAGTAAATTAAGTTCAAATTGTGTTTCTGGAAATAAAATTTTTCTTTATTAGTAAAATATATTTGTATAACTTAAAGCATTTTAAGGTAGTCTCAAACTTTATTTTTGATCACATTTCCTACAATGTCTTGAGCCTTTGAAACTTGGAACAGGTGAAGAGCTTCCTACCTGACTTGTTATACAAGTGAAGTTCTTGGAATCCATTATTGTGTCAATTTGTAAATGTCACATTATTTGAAAATTATGTAAATTACATATGTTTGCAGAATCAAGAAACCCCTAGAGAATCCATAGATTTCCTTTGATCTAATAATAACCCTCCACAACTACAGTTACTTTTGGTCTACCTGCCAGTACTGTTTGGTGTTGTATTTTAGAGTAGTTCCAGTACTTTCCTTTGTAGGTTAACAGGTGTTTGCCTCTCATGACTGTGGCTGAGTTGTACAAGTCTTACTTTTGACACCAGAACACAAAGATCAGTCCACACTCTAATTGCCTGAGGGCTATAAACAGACACAAAGCATTTCTTAAAGCGATAATCGTCTTTAGAAAAGAAACCGTGCTTTTAAGTGCAATTTGTGCATTTACTAATTCTGTGCGGCATTATTGAGATGATGAGGTGCTCATTAGTACATTCCTTTTATGTTACATCACTTCATTTTAAAGTCAACTTTTATTTCAAGTTCCATAGTAATTTTTCATTGTTGGTAGCAGAATCACAATGAGAAACTCTTGAAAAGAATACATTTAGTTTAAATTAAGCCAAAAAGAAAAGAGGAAGGTGAACTCAGCCAGGACTCAATTGAGTATTTTACACAGAATCTTTAGCTGTCTTAGAAAATGCAAAATGTTGCCACTTAAAATGGAAATTTCTTGAGAAGAGAAAGCATTTGTAAAAAACGTATAAAAAACCCTATTAGTCAACATTTTTGCAAATACTTGGTACCATCATTACTTTCAACTTTTGCTTCCCCATGCATATAAAAATGGTATCTCACTTTGGTGGAATTCTTTTGTTTCTTAAAGACTAGTGAGCACGTTTGAAGCATGGGAGGGATACTACAGTTTCCTGGCCACTACATGCTTAGATGTTTGGACCACTTTGATGCTGGCTGTATCTTGCTCAGTGTGCTTGCAAACATTATTACTAACATGTATTCTGAATGCTATTGTGAATTGAAACATGCACTATAAACATTCTCTCCTTATTTGTCATTAGTTATTGTTTGTCTTTTAAAGATGTCTTTACATAAAAGTCTATGCTTATATCCTCTTTACCAATCTATTCTTTGAGGAATTGTGTTCCATGTCATTTAAAACTGTCTGGGGATATAAGTATACTTCTCTATACTTTCCCCACTAAAACTTTTGAAAATTGTTCTTGGATATAGTTGAAATTTGGATATATATTCAAATTGTTATTTTCACTATATATGTAGTTTAACACAATAATTTTTGTTTTTGTTTTTGTTTTTCAAGACAGGGTTTCTCTGTGTAACAGCCCTGGCTGTCCTGGGACTCACTCTGTAGACCAAGCTGGTAGATAGCCTATCATCTTATTTTTCATAATGAACCCCACACTCTGTTGTAATAATTGTGTCATACGTATATATGTTTGTGTATGTTTAGGTATGTTTGCCTACTTTTTGTTGGTCTGCTTGCCCTCTCACCTGGGTGTTTCTGAGTCAGAATACTTTCTCTGTATCTGGAACTTCACCATGAACCCATGAGGTCTGATAGCTTCAAAATTGTCTTGACTTTATTTGGCAATTTCCTGTTCAGTGCAATAGTTTTGATTTGGTTGTTGAGGTTAGGAAAATAGTAATATTCGATATTTATTTTCTAACCAGATACAAAATTTTAATATTTTCTTTCTTTTTGACTTCCTAAATGGGGGAACCTCAATTTAACCATCTATCAGTTATCTTTATTAATATTTTACTATTATATAATGTTAAAGGCATATTGTTATATAACATTGAAGTGTGAAAGTAGGACTTTGTGTTCCAACATTCAATTATCCTAGAGTTCAAGCAAGGCTTAGAGAGATAAAATCTGCTAATTTTAGCCTCTCTTTTTCTTTATTTTATGAATCCATCTCTGTTTTTTTGTTTTTCTTGGAGGATTGCCTGTTTCCAGCGACATGCTTTCCTCCTTGCTGTTTTTTCCCTATCTTATTGACAACTGGCTTTTTAGCATTTTGTCTGAAATAAAAGCAAATTGATCTTGGGTATAGGTTTAAACTGAACTAATTAAGTAGCTATTGTAGACAGTTCTGAACTCATGATAGTTTGACTTAAGGTTTCACTTCATGATGGTTTGAAAATAGTTTGTGTTTAATAAAGAAAATATATTTTGAAATTTGAATATCTGTCCTTTCCTGACTAGCAATATGTATAAGATACTTTCACAGCACTGAGCAGCCTCAGACTCCCAGCTCCCAGCCAGCCACGTGACTACAATGCTGCTTGGTGTGTTCAACAGCAGCTCAGTAGATTAGGGTGTTGAATGCACTATCCACTCCAGTGTCTCCAATTTACAGTGGGTTTACCAGGACGGAACCCATCCAAGGCATGAACATCTGCACTTACAGATCTGGTGCTATGAAACAAAGGTCGTCAAGCACTGCCAGTATTAATGATAGCTACAGCCAAGTGGAATGAGGATGACTTTCCACATGAGAAAATTATGATCAGACTCAGGGCCACACCCCCAGTTTCCTCCTGGACACACACTACTCTGTTTCTAACATAGAAGTAGTGGAAATTCAAATGTAATCAGAGTCAGTAGGATGGACAATTCTGTATCCAGGCAATCTGATCCCAAGGAGGAATCTCTAACTTTCTCTGCCTTCTCTCCATTAACTCCTGATTTACTGGACATTTGGGGGGAAGAATGGGTGGGCTGGTTAGAAAGACAGGCATTTTAGAGCTGGAACTGGAAGAGGGTTTTAAAGGCATGGTGAGTAAGTTAAACACCTGCCATTTGTCCTGGCTGGGAAAGGAGGGGAGCAAATAAAGGAGTTTTTAGAAATTTAGTCCAATTTTCTAAAAGATATGCTCTGTAACAAAAACTAACTCAACTGCTATCGTTGAATATGAAATCAAAGCTGTTTAACTAATGTCAGTTCATACTCTATGAAAAACAAAAATATAGTAACGACTTTCAGCAAGAACGGGAAAGGAGAGATCCTTCACTGTGTTGCCACATTGCCAGCAGGAACTAGTTAGGATATATTAATAAACTATAACCCAGCACCTTCACCTAGTCATCTCTCACAGTGAGTGCACCTGCCGGGTGACTTGAGCTATGGACTCTTTAAAGCCCACCAGAGATGCAGCCTCCCTCCGCAGAGCCAGCTTCCCTCAGTTGTCTCTGCACTCACAGGTGTTCTCTATTGCAGAGCACATTAATTCAACATGGCAGCCTCTGGCCAAGCTGATTTGGGGTTTATATTGAATGTATGTAGTAGGTTAAGGATTAAGAAAAGTAACTTATTTCTCTAACTAAGAAGCTGAAAATATTAATAATGATGCTGTCATGGTTATTGTGGTAATGACCCTGGTATGGCTGCAAAGTAATGTAGAATTTGAACAGTGTGTTAGCCACTCTATGGTCCTATATATTATCCAGGTACAGGTAAAACTGTACCTATGAATTTTGACTGGAATATGATTATTGTTTTAGTTGTATACCTAGCCTCTCCTTCATGGTGTTCAGAAACTCTAAATAACCAACTTGAATTACTTAGTTCTTCCTTTGGGGATACAAAACACATTTTAACTACAGTAAACTATTGAATAGTGTGGGGGAGTTTTATAAATAGAAATCTTGGTTTTCTTTGAGGAGCAGAGTCTTGGTCTCCCATAGCCTAAATGTGTCATTGGGTTCTCATACAATACCTAGAAGTTTCTTTTGAACTCAGATGCTTGAAGAGATGATAAAAAAAAATCATTTCATATGCGTTAATAAACTACAAGGTGGCTTACATTTGAATCATATATATTTGAATGTCTGGAGGCCAGTATGTCCTATTTCATGACTCTCTCTCTTCGAAGTGTTATAATGACTCATGATTAATTTGAATATAGAGAAGTGGGTACTTTAGTTTCCTCCCAAACATATTAACAAATGGTTATATGTACTATATAACCATGGTTATATGTACTAGACTGTGAAAGTCCGTCAGCCACTAGTAGGTACTGTGATGGTCTTAATGGGTTCTCATTTCTCAGCATCTGTATTTATTTAAATGTTAATTATTTTCATATACTGCTGGGTATATGATTGCTTTCAGTGGAGTGTGTATTTAAATGAGATCACGTCCCGAGGATTCTGAATGTTCTACTAGTGGTTTCTCCTGTTTATGAATGGAATGACATTTAGGACTGTAGATCCTCAAACAGCATTCAAAATCTTAATTGTTTCATTTTAGTTTAGTTTAGTTTTGTTGTTGTTTTGGTTTGGTTTGTTTGTTTTTGGATAGGCTTGAGGTTTCTCAAGCCACTATGCCAATAGGTATAATTTAAATAATGAACAAGTAGTAAATTTTAGTCTAGGTAAGGTTTGAAATTTAAAATAATCAAATTTGATGAGGGGGTGAAAGCTATACTCATCTGTGAGTATAAGGATAAATATTTTATCCCTCTCTCATTTAAGAAGGATTTTTGAAACAGATGGAGACTATTACAGAGAACCACAATTGGTCAAAATGCAAGAGCAACTGACTGTGGGATGCTCAGCCCCAACAGATCTTTCTACAGTATAACCTCTGTACCCAAGACCCAGGTAAAATCATAGGAGGGTGTGTAAGAGCCAGAGGACCAGGGTACTTGCTGCTTGCTAGTGTCTTCTAGATGTGACAGGGAAGCTGTATGCATGATATTTCAACAATATGGCTGCCTAAACAAGACTGCACTAGTCAACAGGCCAGCATGATATGGGGAGTTCAGAAGATCCCACGCCTAGATGATGAGCTATAGACAATGAATGGCTACTGGAAGAGGAAAAAAATCAGTTTTTCCAGGGACATCCTCCCTGAGAGGTTATCCAGTCCCAAGTGATCAGCCCGAAACACATGTACATAAGAGAAACATTAAAAGATGCAGTAAAGTGTGTGTGTGTGTGTGTGTGTGTGTGTGTGTGTGTGTGTGTGTAAAACAATAATTAAAGGGGAGGTCATGAATTTGAGAGGGAGTTAGGGTACATGAAGGAGTTACAGGGGAAGGGAAGAGTGGGAAAGGAAGTAAATACAGTACTGGTTTATGAAATTCTCAATTGACTAAAAAAATATTTAAAACACAAGACACAAAACAAACAGCTCCTCCTCCTAAGTCTGTGCCCTTCTACTTAAAACAGCACTGCTGAGAATCCCCTGCAGGTGTGGCCCAAATAGAAAGACAACAGTTTCTAGTTCCTTAGAAACCAGATTGTTACAACTTCAGGTGAAATGGCTAATGTTAGCATATTGATTTTTAAATTGTGTCCCTGCTGTCTGAGATAAAACAAATATTAGCCGGGAGAACACATTGTGTACTGAGATATTCCTAGGTTGTGATTAAAAGGCAAACACAGTTTCGTGTTGCCTGTGGAAGTCCTATTCCATATCAACATGGTTACCAGTCTCTCTTGCGCATTCAAAGGTCAGCTTTACAAAAATACCTAGCACACAGCCTCTTCTGTAGGTAGGGGTAGCATGTTGCTGTGTACTGGACGATTGTTCAGCAGCCTGCAAGTAATGCAAATATTGAAGGTCACAGCACTATCTTTGTGTTTCTTTTCCTATAGGAAAGTGAGGAAATTGGAGATCTTCAGATTCTGATTGGTGATGGTTCAAGCTGACCTTAGAAAGAGGACTTATGTAGGACCCCAGTCACACAGCATGTTTAAGCTCTGATTTTTATTTGTGTGTGTGTGTGGGGGTATATGTACACAGAAGTGCAGGTGTCCTCAAAGGCCAGTAGCATTGGATTAGCCTGCGTCTAGAGTTACAGGCAGTGAGCTGCCTGACATGGGTGCTGGGAACCAGAACTTGGGTCCTCTGCAAGAGCAGTATGTACTGTTAAGCACTGAGCATCTCTCCATCCTCAGTCATGCAGTTCTTAATTTGTCTATCAATACTGTTAAAAATGAGAACTATTAGGTACTTGTCACAATCTAAGGACTTCATAGTCGGCATTTATACACATTAATGCCACCCTGCAAACTAGATGTTAACATTCCCATTTATTAGATGAGAATTGTGACTCGGCAGTGTTGAAGAATTTGTCCCAGTTGTACCTCTCATAACTAATTTACCATGGATAATAAGCAGAAATCAAATAAAAGTGGTCTGCACAGAACCCACAACATGGAGTGAAAAGTTATGTAACTGTCAAGGTGGATGCGGGAAAGCCCGCAGGCCTCAACCCTACACAGAGAACCACAGGCGGCAACTAAGGAAGGCTGAGAGCAGCAGAGCAGTCCTCCTGGGATGAACCAGGCGCGAATGGTCAGCCCCAAACATCCATGCAAGGAGCACTGTACAAACTGAGCAGATTGTGTTTAGAAATATATCTGCACACACATACACACACACACACACATGCAACAACGATTAATGAAAAAGGAGGCTATGAATTTGAAGGAGAGCAAGGGAAGGTTATGGAGGATTTGGAGGGAGGAAAGGGAAGGGGGAAGTGATGTAACTATGATCTCAAATATAAAAGAAAAAATGGAAAATATTTAAAAGGAAATGAAATGGTTCTCATGAATCAACTTTAAATTAATCTCTAAAGCCAAAGCTCCTACAGCATTCTGAATACATCCTTTTGATCTAGAAGCTACATGAGCACATTACCCTCTTTCAAAAGGCTTTGGCCAAGTAGGGTTTCTTTAAAGCTGCAAAGTCAAGGAGATTCTAAGTTGGAATTCTGTTTTATCGTAGCTTTTATGGCTTAGATGAACCACATCAGTGTATCTTCTAGAAGAATGTTAATGGGACCCATGTTGTGTGTTTCAGAGGCCTAGGGATCCCTAAGAACATAGGAACAATTCTTAGAAGCTCTAAAATCCCATTTTGTTTTTAAAAAGTTTCAATGTAGAAATGTAAATATTTTAAACAAATCCTCCTAAATATATTTCTGAGTACTAGGTTTAATCTGAGGAAATTTTCATGGTTTTATAGAGTCTTTAATCATCTTCCAATGGTTCTGGTACTGCACTGAACAGCATTGTATATTGTGGAATCACCACATTGATGACCAGGTGATGATGGTGTTAAGTGTGGAAAGTGAACTTCTCTGAGGAGGTAAAAACCACATCTGAGATGAAATTATGGGAAGAGTAGTGGTAGGTGGAGTTGGAAGTGCTGTGGATGATTGATTGATAAATGAAACGCTGATTGGCCAGTAGCCAGGCAGGAAGTATAGGCGGAACACAGAGAGAGGAGAGGTCTGGGAAGTGGAAGGCTAAGGCAGAGAGACACTGCCAGCCGCCACCATGAGAAGATGTTAAGATACCTGTAAGCCACAAGGTACATGGCAACTTATAGATTAATAGAAATGGGTTAATTTAAGATATAAGAACAGCTAGCTAGAAGCCTGAGCCATTAGGCCAAACAGTTTAACTAATATAAATGTCTGTGTGTTTATTTTAAAAGTGGGCTTTGGGACTGCGGGGGCTTGGTCGTACCCGGAGAAAAGCTCTCCAGTAACAGGGAAGGTGTGATGTGAAAGGTGTTGGACCTCACATGTGCTGAGTGCAGATTGTCCTCTGGGTAATGGATGGTACATAAATGAATGCCATTTCTATTCTTGTCTTGATGATGTCTAGTGCAAAATCAGATATGTAACTAAACTGTTCGGATACCTGTGATTTTTGTCATGGTTGGACAATGAATTTGGATATTCTCATTCATGATCACTCATGCTATGGAAGGCTTCTCTGTGGAGAAGATGGCTAACTATCAAAAATTGAAGTCTCCTTTTTGTAGTTTATCAAATGTAAGAGAAATTTTTGACTGGATAAAAGGGGGAAATCATTCAGAAGTATGCAGAGAATTATCTACTGGGTAAATATGAGCATAAATCGATTAATAGGAACACAATGATTTTTATGCAAATGCATCTTAAAAACAAAAGAAGGACATTATATACTTATAAAATGAAAAAGGGTTCACCAAATTTGGAAAAATGGAAGAGGATCATAGATTATATTATAAGAACAATATGTGAAAGATTTGGAAGAATGAGGAATGTCCTAAGGAACACCAGCATATTGTATCTTCTGTATGGCATTTGAAAAGAAATGGACCTTGCTGCGAAGTCACACTGTGGTCAGAACATGAATGGTCTTTGGAACCATTTGTCTCTACTCTCAAAAATTCCCATGTTCATTATTCCATAACACTTAGTGATATGGCCGATATTATTATTTATATTTATGTGCCATTGCTATAAAGGTTTTCAATCTGTCAAAAATAAGTATGTTTTGGGTCTTTACTCTTTCTTAAATTTGTTGATTGGCATACAACTAAGTTGAATTCTTAAGTCAGAATTTAACCATAACTTTAAAATACTGATAATTTTAGAGGCAAAGACTTTAGAATGCTCTTGATTTAATTGGTTGATAGGTTGTGGTATGAAGAGGTGAATATCAACTTGTTTATCATGGTCTGCAATGATATGAAAGCTGTGGGTTGGACTTTTGATATCTGCTGTGTTTATATCAGCTGCAAACAAGTTTGCTCACAGTTCTCAGTTGTAGCACTTCTCCGGACTCTATATATGACTGAATACAATTTGGTTTTCAAAACCAAATTTGTTTCTAAGCTGGTAAGTTTTAAAAACGTAGCTACAGAAGGGGCAGACTTATTTTGTAGAATTAGTTACACTCTTAATTCATACCAAGCACTGAAGATCAGAATGTGAGTGACACTTGAGTAGACTTCTAGGATTTTTATTTTCATAACGCTGTCTGTGTTAAAATTGAGGTTCCTGTTGAGTGCTTATGATATCATAGCTGCCCTGTCCATCCAGAGTTCAGCCAACATGAGATAGTTTATTGGATTACTTTATACTTCAGAGTAGATACTGTTCAGTAGAGATGCTCATTAGCAAGAACCTTATAAGCCATGTGTCTTTTAGTTCTGTTTCCTGCAACTGTGATAGGACACTCTGATAAGAACAGCTTAGGGAGGAAAGAACTTCTTTTAGCTCATAATTCCAGGTTACATCCCATCATTGCAGGAGAGTCAAGGGCACAGGAACTTGAAGCAGCTTGTCACATCCACAGTGAAAAGCAGAGAGAAAAATGAATGCATGTGTGTGTGCTTGTGTTTGTGTGTGGTTCTTCACCGTTCTCACACAGTTCACACTCCAGCCCACACACTGGTGCTGCCCACCTTCATGTCAGATTGTTTCAACTCAGTCAACCCCATCAAAAGATCTTTTACAGGCATGTCCACAGGTCAACCATATTCCTACAGCTCCTCATTGTGACTGTCTTCCCAAGTGATTCTATATTGTATCAAGTGGGCAATTAAAACTGACTATCATAGATATAAAGCACAAGCATGGTTCCTGGCTGATATGTACTGACATTTATGTCCAGGCCTGTGTTACATAGGCACTAATAGAAAGTGGTGTTAACTTGTTTAGTTTTCCATGTGTGGTGTTTATTTTAGAGTCAGAAAGACAGTACATATAAAAATGATACAAACAATTGTACTATGTTCCCTCCACTTGAAAGGATGAAAAGTTATGATGCATTTCTCTCAGAACGTTGAGTAGAGGTGATAGATTCAGTAGAATTCATTGATTAAAGTAGAGTACATGAGCCAGGCATAGTGCTGTGGCATTAAAGAGGCAGGAGGATAACAGATTCAAGACAAGACAAGCCCGGACTCTATAATGAGACCCTGTCTCAAATCTACAAACAATCAAAATGTGAAGTATGGGCCAAGGCAATTGGAAATAAGACCTCTGTCATTGGTACAATTGTTAATCCATTATAATCCATCATTGTAAACTGGAAACCACAGATGCATTTTACATTAATTTCTTAGTGTCAGTATGTTTCAAATGCCTCACAAGAAGGACATAGTATTACTTTGTTCACTCAAGGTCTACTAGATGATTCTAGACACATTCAGAGGACCTTGGAAGAACACTTCTAATATTTTATGGATAATAACAAGGCAAGGGAAGTGAGTCAGGGGAAAGTTCAATAACCCTGCACTGAATTAGAATAATTATAATTACAGCTATGTGTTTAGCTTTTGATTGGTATTTGTTTATTGCTAAATTGATGTTTTAATAAGAAACTATGGAAAAATTTATGGCAATGAAATATTCTAAGTTGTTTAATCGGGGAATCACCCTAGATCAGCCATTACTTATTCATTACAGTAATAGTTCTTGGGCAGGAAGGTATGTACAAACATTGTGCTCAGCATCAGTGGTACCAGAGGCAGCAAAATAGAGCACCTTTTCAAATTGATAGATGGAGTCTAATGACCACAAGTGAACAACTAAATACTTAACCAATTATTTAACTTTCCTTAAGAATTTCTGCAGTTTGTTGGAAACATAGATGAGTAACAGCTTTTCAAATATGTTAATGCCTTGAATTTAGTTCCCTAGAAGAATATTTATAGCAATATTAAAGTAATAGCTCTCACCTACTGAATGTCCATCAGCCAGCACTATAGAATTTTTATATTTTTATCATTTAGAATCCATGATATTAAAATCAACAGAAAATTGAAATAAGATCTAGAGGACTTTTGTTTGTTTATTTGTTTTTAGTTTAAGCCAAGGTCTCATGTACTCCAGGCAAGCCTAGAATTTTTTATGTAGACCAGGCTAGCCTCAAACTTGTGGTGATCTTCCTGTCTCTGTCTCCGAAGTGCTGTCCTTATAGACTATGTGTCATCAAGCCTTGTGGGCAGAGTATGTAAACAGAGGTTTCTTTCTTTCCCACCCTGTCCCACAGCTGCTTCCAAATAATCAGATGCTTATATTAATTATAAATGCTTGGCCAATAGTTCAGGCTTATTACTGACTAGTTCTTACATTTAAATTAACCCATTTCTATTAATCTATTCATTGTCATGTGGCTTGGTACCTTTTCTCGGTATAACATTCTCATCTTGTTCCCTCTTGTCTGGTGGAGGACCCTGACTCCGCCCTTCTCCTTCCCATCATCCTTAGTTTGGTTGCCCTGCATATACTTTCTACCTGGCTATGGGCCAATCAGTCTTTTATTAAGCCAATTCCAGTGACAAATCTTTACAGTAAGAGGATTATTCCCATAGCAATGCTTGGACAAAAATCAAGAGATTTCTTAAAAATTAAACTGTATTTGTAACTGCATTTCTTCTAAAACTGAAAATTCTATGAAAGTACAGGCTGTCATTCCCATATACATCTGTGATTATTCAATATCAGAGTGAATGAATTTTGTTTTTAAACTTGAGTTTTACTTTGTCCTTTAATTCCAGGATTTTTATGGCCATATCTATTTATCTTCCTGTACTGTTTAGAGCTGAATACAGTGACTCATTTGAAACGTGAAAACACAGAAAATGTAACTCCAAACAGGTTGCTCATGGGGAAGACCAGTGCATAGGTGTTCCTCATCTGAATTGGGTGGTGCTGGCCTCATTTTCTAGCAGTAAAGAGCCTCTTCTGAACATTCTTCCTAGCCTTTACATGTTGCATATTAATGACACTAGCTATTTTAATTATTTTCTTTTAAAAATTATTTTGTAATAATGCTTGCTAAATTGATATTGCACTAAAAAGATATTTTATCCATCCAATCCATATTTTTAGCAATGTAATTACTGCTTTGGGAAGATGATCTAATCTCCTTGATCTCAAACTTTATTATGCCTCAGATTCAACTGGAAAGCTACTTAAAATGCAGGTTTCTTCCAGACCCAATAAGTTTCATTTCTAACAAGTTCTGAGTTGATCCTGATTCACAGTAAAATCTGACTACACCATAGCTCGATATACTCTATTTGATAGGAAGCATTAGAGGAAAAAAGATCAAATCGAGGCTCAGTGGTCTTGAAGCTTTTGTTATTGTAGATTTTTACAAATTATTTCGTATGGGACAGTATCTCCATAATGTCATTGCAGATGAGTCTCCTTAACTCTTTACCAGCTAATAGGTCCAGGAGTGCAATGCCTGTTGGCCATAGGTCTAGGAGTACAATGCCTGTTGGCCAGGGTCCAGGAGTGCAATGCCTGTTGGCAAGCAGTTCCTCCAAGTTGGGAGGAATCAGTATAAATATACTGTCCCTTCTTTACTAAGAACTGATGCTTTTCTTCTAGGAAAAAAAATTCAGATACATAAACTAATTTATAAACAAAAATACATGGTACCCCTCCCACCTTGTTCCTGAGAAAGCTGAGAATAGAAACCCATTGATCACAAAGGAGTATATGTAATGCTGTCACCGGTGGCAGTAGTCTGAGAAACATGAAGTTGACATGGAGGGAAATGACCATGAATGGCTAAGTAGATGGAGGATACCAGACATCACCCAGAAATCCATGGAATTCTTATAAAAACAAAATTTAGTATTTTAGGGAAGTGAGTTTTAAAGCTTAGAATCTAGGACCAAAGAATTCTCCATAAATGCCTGCTCACCTGTAGACTCTACCACTATTCTTCTAGAAAAGAAATCACACTGCATTTGCCTGCTGAGCGTGAGAACTTCAGCTGTCAGTAAGACAGATTTGAGAAACGACCATAGTGACTGGAGGTCTGAGGGTATGTCTGTTTAGGTTATTTTTAGTCATATCTCACAGTGCTGGATTTAGAACCTAGAGCCTTGGGCACACTCTGCTGTTGAGAAGTGTCTTCAGTACTGGCCCAGCTTTGGAAAGACACATTGTTTTTCTCATGCATTTTCATAGAAGTTTTGCAATTGTCACAATTTTTGAAAAACATTTAACAACAGGACTCAATGCCCATTCTCCATTAGTTTGGGAACCTAAACTGTGTGCTCTTATTTTACTTTTTAAAATCTATCTGAAAGTAAAATGTGATGCATAATTCAATTTCAGAAGAACTTACTCAATTAAATTAAATTTATTATATTGAAAATTTTAAGATTGTCCTTTCACTATGATTTTTACACTAGTTTGTTAAGATTATTGTAAAAGAAAATGTCTGCCTCCCAAAAATCAATAAAACTGGTCTCACGAATAGCTGTAAAAAAACTTTGCTGCATTTCTTTACCAGCATTTTTGAGATGATGTGAGACATTCAATTTCTTACTGTTGAGTTTTTTGGTATGAAACCCTGGTGCTCAGTTTCCAGGGTAATAGTTTTGACGATGCTTATTTTTCTAATGGGAGATAAGCTTCAACTGCCATATGATAGGCCCAATACATTTCACACTAAAATAATTTTTCATTGTCAAGACTTACAGGGAAGGCAGGGCTGCTAATGAAGAAGGTTGAATAAATACATTCTGTAGAGGTGAGATATAAAATGTGGTCCAACTGAAGACACATTGGACAGCTGTTTCCTGGAACCTTGGAGAAATAGGATAATTACTTGCTATTCTGGAGTTTTATTCTATTTTTGCTTATAAAAAGCTTAGAGATCTTTTTTGTTGATTGTGGTCTGTGGGTGTAATTAAACATGAAGTGACGAAAGATGTGTAGGCATCTATTATGCCAATATTATGATTGTGTTATTTGTCTTACATATTTTTCCACAATTTTCGTGTATTCTGTTCAAAACACCCTGAAAAAAGTAGACAATTATTCCATTTTAATCAGTAATTCATTTGAAACTTTATTCTGAAAACATGAAGTAACATATTTATATTGTTTTGGTGAGGGAGAAGATAGTGTAACTGGAGAACATGAATGCTAGAGATGTGAGGTAGTTACCTGGGCTGCCTTACTCAGGTCTCTTTGGAACCAATGGTTCCATTACAGAGACACAGGAAGAGAAAGCAGCCGTGATGGGTGGACGGGAAGCATTGGTTAGCAGAGAAGTTTGTTTCATTGAGACATTTTCAAATAGATCATCAAACTTTCTTCCCATTCACCCCTCTCCTGCCCTCCCTTCATCCCTTGGGGTTTCCTTTCCTCTCCCCATCCTTCCCCTCCTGCTTTTATGATGTATACAATATGCAATGTGTATCCTCTTGCCCTCTCTTTGTCCCTCTGTTCTTTAGATACCATCTTCCTGTCTCACATTTCCTTTCTATTTTGATGCCCTCTATATACATATGCATATATGGATGTCTTACATAAATACACACATACATTTAAATCAACACTTCCCATATGAGAAATATTTGTCTGAGTCTAGTATGGTTTACTTAAGATGATTATATCCAGATCCACAAACTTTCTTGAAAATGCCATAATTTCATTATTTATAACCAAATAAATTCTATTGTGCAAATGTACCCCATTATCTTTTAATCCATTCATATATTGATGGACCTCTGGGCTGATCCTATATCCAGATAATGCAGTAGTGAGCGTGGCTGTGCCTGGGTCTGGCCTGTGGTCCTCTGGATACACAGCAGCAGTATTGTAAGAGTTCCAATGACAGCCCTGGTTGTAGTTTTTTTCAGGAAACTCCACAGTGGTTTCTATGCTGGCTGGACTAGTTTTATTTCCCACCTGAGGTATGTGAGGTCTCCTTTGTCTAAACATCTTATTGACACTTGTCATCTAGATGGCATCCATCTTGATTGAGGTAAGATGGAATCAAAGCAATTTTCATTTGTATTTTCCCTGATGCCTAAGGATGTTTTTGACTATTACCTGAATTTATTTCTTCCTTTGAGAACTATTTTTAAGTGTATTAGTTCCTTTAATGATTGACCAATTGCCTTATTGGTACTTAACATTTGGAGTTCTTTATAGAGTGTAGGTAACACCTGTCTACAGGTGTGTAGCTGGCACAGAATTCCTCCCATCTGTGGACTAATCTTTTCAACTCTGCCTATGTGAAATATTTTTCAATTCTTCATAAAGAAAGTTTCTGTGCAGCACAGGAAAATATCATTAGAGGGCAAACAGCCACAAAATGGGAGAAAATCTTCTAGCTATCCACCAGACAAAAGGGCTAAGATGCAGAATTTTAAAAAGAATTGCAGAAATTAGGTATCAAGGAACTACACCTGTCAACCAACAAGTAGGCTAATGAATGGAAGAGACAGTTTTCAAAAGAAGAAACACAAATAGATGGCAACATTTTTTTAGGTGTTTAATATACTTAGCCATCAAGGAAATGCAAGTTGAAATGATTTTAAGATACTACCTCCCCTGGCCAGAATGGTGGTCATCAAAAAATCTGACCAACACTAGAATGACTGTTTAAAGAAAGGAACTGTTGGTGGGGGTGCAAATTAATGCAACCATTTTGGAAATCAATTTGGCGATTCCTCAAAAACTAAAAATAAAACTACCAGGTGGCCCAGACCCAGTTGTTTTACTTGGCATATACCCAGAGAACTCTGGGCCCTACCATATAGATATCTGTGCCCCATGATGATTGCTGTTTTATCCACCATAGCAAGGAAATGGACCCAACCTAATTACCTATCAACCAGTGAACGGGTAATAAAAATCAAGTACATATATAAAATGGAATACTATTCAGCTCTAAAGAAGTGAAACACAAAATTATAGAAAAATGCATGAACTTAAAATGTACTAATTGATGCCAGGTGGCAGTGGCACACGCCTTTAATCAGAGCACTCAAGACGCAGAAGCAGGCAGATCTCTGTGAGTTCGAGCCTAGCCTGGGCTACAGAGTGGGTTCCAGGAAAGGTGCAAAGCTACACAGAGAAACTGTCTCAAAAAACCAAAAAAAAAAAAAAAAAGTACTAATTGATCTTAATTGAGGTCATATAATATCAGAAAGAAAAAGAATGTTTTTTTTCTCTTATCCATATCTAGCCTATTACAAATATGTACATGTGTAAACAAATGTACAAGTGGTTAAACTATAACATGTAGAAAGGAGAAACGTAAAAGATAAATAGTAGGTGGTGAAGAAGGATTAAATCTAGGTGCACACATTAAATCATGGACAGGTATAGTGAGATTCGGAGTTCTGGGATCAGGTCAGGTTTATTAACAGATGAAATCAATAAGATACACTCACAACACAGAACAAGGTTGACGCCGCTGCTGATCCAGCTGTCACTGTCCTGCTGTTCTGCCCAAGGGAGATGGGAACCAAACTGCAAGCCATGCTTCTCTATGGCTTGTGGCCTGCTCTGACTACCCAAGAGAGCGCCATCCTTTTCCGAAGGTTCTTAAGGGGTCTTCTCTTCAGAGAAGACCATGCCCATTGGACCAACTGCTCCACTCAGTCAGTCATTGGACCAAATGGCAGAATTCTCACAACAGACAGGGAATAATGAAACCAATATAATGCTAATTAATTGTTTTTCTAGTTTTAATTGTCATTAATTTTTCACGTAGTTTTTTTGTGTGTGTTGGATGAATCCATAAAATAAAATTAATAGTCGAAGTGTATGATCCAATGTGAGGCTCCACAGCTTCCGAAAGCTGTTCTAACTGTATAGAAGTTAATTAAGAGTGTCTGGCTCATCTCATGTGTGATGTTTTGTATTTATAAGTACTTTACAAAAAAAGTTTTAACTATAAATAAAAAATCATTTTACAATCTCTGTGAATGGATGTCTAAAAGGTTTTCTGATGGAACCTTAGTAATAAGAGGAGACATATCCTATAGTGCAAAACACTTTAGAATAAATATTCAAAGAAGGAAACAATAATAATAGGAAACCATTGCATCCCTCTGCGAAGCTGCCCATTGGACGAGCAGCTCATGTGAAGGAAGCAGCTTCCATAGAGCCATTGTGGACAGTCCATTTCCAACAAGTCTAAAGGGCTCCGTGTAATAGCCACTCAAGTATAGCATCCCTATTAGATGGCAGTATTTCCATCTCTTGAATTTTATACATGCATATTTTTAAAAGGGAAATATGAAACATATTTCCCACTGATAGAAACATTAAGGTTTTGTTGTTTTGCTTAAATCCAAGGACATTAAAAAAAAAGTGTTTTAACACGTTTGTCAGTTAGCTGTCCAAATAATGCCTTCTCTGGAAGAGGAGTAATGGATAGAAATTAATCTACACAGGGAAAAGAATCCAGCCATTATTACCCTAATTTCCCTTTGCCAGAATTCTGTGTGTCTGGCTTTGTTTTTCCTGGTTCCCACAGCCTGGCTGTGATGAGATTCCTCTACCTGCTGATTGGTCTGGCGACTTTCCTGTCCCTGTCCCTGCTGATGCTAGTGCTAAGTCCTTTAGACAAGGAAGAAGAGCTTGCATGATGAGGGGTATCACTTTTATCTTTATCCTTGGAACTGATTAGATGCTGGTGGGTGTCCCATCTCGGGATGCTGAATTTATTTTTGCAGAGGACTCAGTATTATAAATGTATGCCAGAGACTATTAAACCTTTTTGAGAGGCTGTGCATCTCATTTACCTTACAGGTAAAGTCTGTAATATGTGTTGGCCTGAAACACTATTGACATGCTATTTTTATACAAAACTGAGGTATATATTTCAGCCATCCAAGGTTTAAATAGGCATGGCCATTTGTACTTGGGTAGTGAACATATTGATTGACTGATTTATAGGTACAGATATTCACTTATCTTTTGCACATAAAAAAGTATCAACATTCTTCTTTTATAGGTAGTAGATCTGGCCTGAGGGACTAAGAGAGGAAAATATTGCAGTTCTAAGCTATAGTTTGGTTTTTGTTTTAAGTATAGCAGGAACTAGAAGCAAGAATATTGATAGGTGGTCTAAGATAACATTAGGATTTGTGAAATGGACAAAATAAATAAAGTTAAAATCAACAACAACAACAAGCCAAACCTTCATAAAATTTTTATTCTGGGGTATGCTTGTTTTCAGAAACTACCTCTGCTAAATCTCCTGTCAGTGCTGAAACTCGAAGGAAGAAAAGCTTCTAGTCCTCCAGCCAACTGCAGTGTAGCCAGAGAAACAGGCAACCAAAATAGAACACCAGGATTGCTGTGCGTGGGTGAGGCAGAAACCACATTATGAGCAAAAGCTTCCAGTGTTATTTTAGAGCCAATACAGCTCTGCACTTCTCTGCTCTCTCTTCCAAAAACACATACTACAGAAATAAAATGAAATGAAATGTGTGTGCATTCTCCCTCTCTGGGTTAGGATTCTTCTTTTTTCTTGATTTCCTTTCTTTGGGGGTGAGATGCCAGCATGAAAACCCAGCATGGAAAGCAAGTTGAGGAAGGAAAGAGTTAATTGCTTTTAAGGCCCTGCAATAGAGAATTATGGTTTAAAAGATAGAGGCTGGACAGCTGGCTTTGCTGGGGTATTTTTAAATGCATTAATGCAGGCTCCAATCACTCGGCCATGCTTGACCTATTTTTGGCTCAGGCCGACCATTGTTCTATTTCTGTGCCTGTGGGCCATGCTGTTGTTGATTCATATGCAAATGGATTATCACTAGCTTTAGCCAACTTGAGCTGAGAGAGACTGAGACAGGGAAGGGAGAGAGGCACAGACAGATAGGAGGACACCCTCTGGAGCCACTTGCAGGATGAGGATCTCTTCTTGAAACCCTAGAAGTCCAGGGAGCTAGAAGCCAGGTTTAACTGTTTTCTTTCTTTCTGCCCTCCATGGGTAGAGTTAATATTTTTCTACTTATTCTTACAAAGAAATAACCCCGAAGCACATTCCTGTTGCCCACCTGCTTTTAGTTTCCAGGATAAGCTAAAACTCCAGCGAGCTACAGCATCCACTCTGCTCCTTCTGCTTTGCACACAGGTTGGTAACTGGGGGGAAAGAGCCCAGGTCTTTTTTTTTTTTTTTTTTTTTTAAAGGGTATGTCCATCTAAGCAGAAAGGAAATCATTGTGGAAGTTGATCCTCCGCTTGCTTGCTGTTTCTCCTTGGGGAGGAGGGAGGACCAGTCAGGGCAGCTCCTGGGACCAGAGCACCGAGCAGTGATGAATCTTTCATGGAGCTGAAGTAAGAGTGACTGGAGTATGCTGCAGACAATTTACGAGAGTGACTCCTGTGTTTCCTCAGATGGAGTGGCCGGACGAGAACAGCTCTTGGCTCAGCAAAGAATGCACAGTATGATCAGCTCAGGTATGATCTCTTTTATAGTTGGGATGTTTGTTTTCTTTTTGAAAAGGCTGGAGGGCAGGCTGGTAGGGAAATGAAGAGAAAGCAGCTTGCTTAAGGAATTGCTTTTTCGGTGTTATGTTGATGTTTTTCTTCTTGGTGCTATTGAAAGGTTTAACTTAGATCCTTCCTTTTACCCTTCCCCTGCACGTTGGGAAGGCTGCTTCTGAATGAAATTGCAAAGTATTGCTACTGATGCAAGAAGACATTGACTTAAGTAAAAGGAAGGTGTTTGCCTTACTGGGCAACTAGAGAAGGAGACCTGTGCTGACTGTAAACATATGCTAGTGGGACTTTAAGTTCATTGTGGGGCTTCTTCAGCCAGCCGGATGATTTTATGTTTTCAGTGTGCATACACAGCACAACTATTTATAGACCTACCTTCTGAAGTGTGTGTGTCTGAGTTCTCAGGTAGTTTTATTCTTTCCCTAATGTGACTTTTTCTCTCAAGCTTGAAGTGAATCTGTTTTGGATGAAAGAGAATTATTACCAGATGCTTATTTTAATTTACCCCCAAACACTTGGGAGTCTAGCATTGCCAGGCAGGTGTCGTGGCACACACACTCATGCATATGTGTGTGTGTGTGTGTGTGTGTGTGTGTGTGAGAGAGAGAGAGAGAGAGAGAGAGAGAGAGAGAGAGAGAGAGAGAGAAATGTGTTAGAAGCAGGTGCAATGCTTTGTCAAATTCTAGTTGGTAGTTGTTCTGGCATGCTTGAGCTCTCAGAGATGTCCTGATGGGAGATGGGTCTGACCACTTCTCAGTTTACTTCTATTAAAAGTGCATCCTCTCCAGGCAATCTGATCGACTTTAATTACTGCTCTTTGTTACTTGTTTTCTATAACTAGTGCATAAGGCTTTTTCACCCTGCTCCTGCCCTTCTCCCAATGCTGTAGCCTAAACTGGTTTAGATTTCCTCCTTGGTGCTTCTGTGTCCCACTGTGGGCTTCATCTTCGTTCCAGATCACTGCCTAGATCCTCAATAAGGCTATCATATAAAACAGCCCTTCTTAGTACACTTAGTGGGGAAGGAATATTCCACAGGTTGGCATGAAGCTGGCGTCAGTGCCTGCACACATTCCCATCCGTGGGTCCTGTTTAAAGCCAGTTCTGGGCGAAGCTCTGCTCGTGAGATGGTTTTCAGATCCTCGGTTTACCCAGTCTTTTTATGGAATCCTAATGAAATGTCAGTTTTGTAAAATTTTGCATTCTGCACCAATGTCACAGAAATCATATTCATGAGCGGTCTCTATTTAACAAAAGTGAACTTGCCAGAACAGCCATGATTTATTGTCATTCTGGATAGAAGTGGACAAGGGCTCGGGGAGGAGCCAGCAAGTGTGCCTGGGCTAGAACTGTGCACCTAGCATTGCATTTGTGAAATATCCCTGAACACATTAGAAATAACTGTTTCAACTCTCTCTTCAGTACCACCATATCCTTTTAGTCTCCATCTCTGTGTACAATCATTATATTTCTTTGAGAAAACAGAAACACAGTCATGTCTTGCAAGTAACAACTTTTACTGACACTGGGCCAGCCACAAGTGTGTTTTCAAGCGTTGCTCTTTTTCCACGATTTTGATAATTGTACAACTTGACTCAAATCCAAAACGTCATTTACCTGACATTGAAAGACTAGTATGCAACATCACGAGATTTTCTAACTGGAAGCCGTGAGCCTGCCTTGCTGCAAGTCCCACCTGCGGCAGTATCCAGGCCCCAGTCATAAATGAAGAGGAGTGAGGTGGCTCCGTGTCAGCCCAACAGGCTCTCTGGTACAAACAGGGAAGATCTAAGTTGTTCTTGTTTGTAAAAGTTAGAAAGAACATTAATTACATCCTTCTTATGAAGCACTATGGTATTTTATTTTGCTTCATAAGCATAAACTTTAAATTTCATTTGCCCAATCTCTTTATGCATTTTATTTCTGAAGCACTGGTTCTGTATCACAGTGAAACCAAGCACATTTTCTAAGACACAAAGCTTGGATTCTGCCCCTGATGCTTCTCTTTTAATTGGTTTTCAAATCACCTCAGCTGTTGTACCTTCAGCAAACTTAGACCCACAGTGGTAGAATTAGGGAGTAGATGGTTAGTCCTGGTGAGCCTTCGTCAGATTACTTTCTTTTCCTTTGGACTTATTACTAAATTAGAGATGTGTTTGTCTTGATAGAGTTACAGATCTTGCTTTCATCTCTCTTGGACCACTGACCTGGTTTTGCTTCCAGGATAAGAAGTGTCTAGTGACTGGCCAGCAGGACCACTGCTGCGGCAGTGCTGGGAGGTAGAAGGGCTGTCTGAGGACTCCTTCCTGTTCATAGGCCTGATGCCAGCTAGCTGTGCAGTTAACTTGCTCATCCTCACACAATCACAGATAATGTGCATCCACTGGTCTCTCAGCATTCCCATGGGGTTCACACGTGTAGGCACATCTGCAAAGTGTTGTATGTATTGGTACTATTTCAAGTGGACAAACACGGCTCTCCAATCTTGCCAAACAATTCAGAGCAGTTGGATTGCCCATGAGGAAATATATTTTTGTTCCATAATCAAGTTTTGTTAATTTTCTTATAAATGTGATATTTCTTTGAGTATCTTTCTTTCATAAGAATGAAATCTTATGTGTGAAATCTTCCTTGTATGAATTATGACTATGTATCAGAGTAGGTTCGTATGTGTGTATTCTGTGAAACATCTCCTAATATAATAATCACAAAGAGGCTGGAGAGTATGTGCTCAAACTGTGAAAATCTGATAGATACTTATTGAGTTTAGTTATTTTGAAAAGTTAGTTTTATCATGCAGTTGTGATTAGCAATGTCTCAAGATAATATTTGTTGTTGCTATTGTTATATTAAGTCTTATGTGTTAAAGTATATTATTTTTGTGCAGAGAACTTATAGGTCATTGGGTTGCAACTGTTGTATATAGTTGCATATTTTCCTAATGATAGTCAGGCTAAACATTAGGTAGAAGTAAAATGATCCGCCTGTATCACATGGTCTGCTAATGTCTTAGTTTAAAGTAGTCTACAATATTGAATTTTGAAATCCATTAAAGGTGACAAATGTTGCCAGGGGCATCTCCACTTTTGCGGCGTGTTTGGACCACGGACAAATATTGACTCAGGTCTGTCAGCAGGAGTTGGCACAGTAAGGGGTATTTTCCTGTTGCCAGGCACATTGCCTACCATGTTGGACTGCAGGGATATGTCCACTCAGGGTTGGACAATTTATGAAGGAATTGCTGTCCGATATAATTAAAATAAAGAGAAATCACTATGTAGTCCTATTTTTAACGGTATAAAAACATTTAAGCATAAATTTTGAGGTTTTTTTTTTATTAAGACGTGTCTTCACCTTTCCAGCGTCTATTGTCTCTTGGTGTGTTATATTGAGGGAATGGACCATTCTGGATCCAATAGTCAACTGTGTCTGTTGAAAGGTAGAATCTAACTATGAGATGTCTGTGAAAGCTACCATTGTGTACGAATCACTTCTTGTATGACCTGTATTTGCTATTTTCTAACTCATGTCATCTCACCTTTGAGTCTATTATCAGTTGGAATATTTGATGGGACTGAATTATTTTTCATTTTATTTAATGATTCATAAGTAAGGCTGCTGGTAACAGGGGCACAGTGAGGGTGTCACATTTCTGAGGGTCATGCAGGTAATGTAATGAGAAATGTGTCCATTCAGTAAGAACATCCTACAAAGCCCTCGGATATCTGAAAGAATGCAAAATTCTGAACTTAAAAAATATTCTAAATGATGGTTTTGAATTTGGAGATGATAGATGTGAAGATGTACTACAGACGTAGTTCCTGACCACTGGTGGCTACTGAAGTGGGCCCCATAAAGGTATAAGCTGGTAAACAAACACAACCCACTAGACATGGCATTCAACAGTAACCACACACACACAAAATGATATGTGACATGCCTCCAGTAACTAGCCAAGGAAGACTCTTAGAATTTTACTGGTGAGCTGACAAGTTCCTAAGAATTCCAGTATTCTCAAATCTGGAGAGTAGCAAACTGAGTGATATTCTCAGCATTTTAGGGTTCCCTTCTTCTCCCACATGAACGAGGCATAGGAGAAGAAATTATGGAAGAAAAGTTGGTGAACTGGGGGAAAGGACTCCTACACGGCCTCTCTAGAGAGATACAGGCATACAAGTAATGCCCTAGATGAGCTTCTTAACAGGTAGTTCCTGCCCAAGTAATCTTAGGGTTTCACCAAAAAGAAAAATTTCAAATTTTTGAGTCAATGATATGGTCTAAAAATTGCTTCCTGATGAGAATGGTAAAACTGTAGAATGAGATGAAAAGGGAGATTTTTGTCCTAGTGAGATCACCTGAGAATGACAAAAGCATGATAATTATAGAACAAAATTCATCATTTAACACAAGAAATTGACAAGGGGAAAGGTTTGAAAAAGGGAAGTGGGCTAATGTACTTAGAGAAAAATTAACATGGTTGAATGACAAACAAAGGTCAACAATTGAAATGGCTATCTGCACCCCAGAAGTTAATATTTCAAAACGATGTGTTATGTATATGCATATACTGCAAAAATGGAGAAAGAAAAAAAATCATCAAAAAAAATAAAAATACTGCAGGTTGAAAGAGTTCCTCATCTTTTGGGAAATTTGATGCAAACTCTCTAGACAGTCTCACTGGGCTATTGAACCAGAAACACTTCTTCAGGGTTTTAGATGAGCAACTACAGGCTCTAAGGTCACAGGTGGGAAGAGAGAGCTCAGTGGGACTCGGGGAAGCATATCAAACTGACCCAGTATTCAATATCAGAAAACAGAGAAGAAACTGGGTGTAGGGGCATGCACCTTTAATTTCAGCACTTGGACGCAGAGGCAGACAGATCTCTGTGAGTTCAAGGCCAGCCTGGCCTACATAGTGATATCCTATTTCAGAAGAAGAAGAAAGGAAGAGCAAGAAGAGGAAGGAGGAGGGGGAGGAGGAGGAGGGGGGGGAGAAGGAGGAGGAGAAGGAAGAGGAGAAGAAGAAGAAGAAGAAGAAGAAGAAGAAGAAGAAGAAGAAGAAGAAGAAGCAGCAGCCCTAGAGCTGTGAGAGCAGTGCCCTCCCCTTCGTCGTCACTGCCAGATAGGATGTTATTAAAACAGAAAGAAAACTGGTAAACAGTGTCAAAATCCTCAAATATGAAAGAGATGA
>CABHPQ010169779.1:53672-83001 GCA_902168405.1 Peromyscus aztecus
AAGGAGAGAAAACTTAGTAAAATTAACAGGGTGGTGTTGTTAGTGGTGGATTTAGCTTACCTGCATGAATGTGGAAGTGATTATGGGAAAGAAAGCAAATCTGATCCCATAGGATGCGGTAGAATATGAACCAGACTAAGCAGTGTGAGGAGCTACGAGTGCTGAGCATAAGAGATGTGAGAGTCTGCGAACATCCTTCCCTTCCCTTACCAGAGACAGGGGCTCTGCTGCTTAAACTAGGAATTCATAGTGGCTTTTTGTGTTTGTTTTTAAGTTTCCAAATACTAATTATTTTTGATAGTTTATTTAAGCCTAGAGAGACCTTTTGAAAATAGTATCTTGTAATGAAGAACTATTTAGTGTGTTTATAGTTTCTTCAAATGCAGTTTTACATCTGTTAGGTTCAGTTAAATTTAAGGTTAATTTTTAGATACAAAGAGTACCAATAATATGATCTTATTTCTATAAAAGTATTGTTTTTAATCTAAGCATGCCCTCAAACAATTCATAAACAGAAAGTTAGGAAAAACTGCATTTGTGAAATATTATCATAATTTTTGCTTGTACATTTGTACTTATTTATTTATTGTGTGGGTATTTGTGTGTAAGTGTGGTATATGTGTGTTTTGTGTATGCACGCAAGTATAGGTGCATGTGCCCATGAGTACATCGAGGCCAGAAGAGTCCCGATCTATCAATCCCTACCTTATCCCTTTTTAGGCAGGGTCCCCCACCAAACCTGGAACTAGGCTGCTGGGCAGCAAGCCCCAGTGATCGGTTCTCATCTCTTCAACAACAGCACTGGAGTTGCAGTCCTGGGCAGGGCCGCACCCAGACTTTTATATGGGTGCCACTGTTTGAGCTCAAGTTCTGGAGCTTGTATAGCCAGCACTGTTACCCAGTGAGCCATCATTGCTCCGGCCCCTGTAGGAATAATTGATTACAGGAGTCTATTGACTGAGATTTTCCTCTAATACTTCTACTGTAAAGTTATTTGTGTCAAAATTTTGATTGTTAGTAGTGTGTATATAAGTTTGCTTGTTTCCACTGCAAGTAAAATAAAACTGGTCAAAATGACATGGCATTGGGGCCTTTACCATGAGGTAACTAGCTGGTGGCTAGGCTGCAGTAGGGGCCTAGCAATGCCAGCTGCACCCAGGTTCCGCACACAGTTCTAACAGTTCAACTCCACTGGTTGTGGTCCTGATGGTGTCATATGGTTGGTACTGCTAAGTGATCCAAAGGTCATGGTTTCACAGCAGTGTTCCCAGGTCTGCTGGCCTTGAGGCATGGCAGATTAGAGAGAAGAAGGAGGGCTTCTGATTGTTTTAGGCTCTTTTTCTTTGTTGCTATTTATCTCCCTTGCTCTCCCTGTCTCTGTCTGCCCACTCCCCTCCTCACTCCCTCGCTTTCTCTCTCTCCCTCGCTTTCTCTCTCTCTCTCTCTCTCTTAATAATCATGCATAAGTACAGCCTCTTGGAGGTCAGAGGACACTCTTGGGTGTGGAGCCTAATGTTTCCCCTTGTGGGAGACGGGTTCTTTGTTGTTTGCCGTATGTACACCTGACAGGCTGCTCTATGAGTGTCCATGGACTGTTCTATCTCTACCTCCCGTATCACCGTATGAACACTGGGGTTATAGCTGTGAAATTCTGGGTCCAGCTTTATGTGGTTTCTTGGGATCTGAATTGATGTTCTCACATTTGAACTTTACCCTCTAAGCCATCTCTTCAGCTCACACCATTGATCCTATCTCTGTCTCCTCCTACCCCTTTCCATGTTTGAGACAAGTTCTTGCTATGTAGCTCAGACAGGCTTAGAATCCAAGTTCCTGCCTCCTTAGCCTCTTGCATGTTGGCATTACATGTGTGAACCCTCCTTATGTCTGATTTTATTTAACAAAGAATTTATTTAACAAGAATATCACCAAGAACTTCTTCAATGGTCATTTGTTATAATTTATTGGCCATGTGGCATCATCTGCATATTTTTCATCCAGTTGTTGAGTAGAATATAGGCTAAGCATAAACCTTGAAGGAAGCAGACTTGGACCTAGTTAAGGTTTCTGCTGGGAGGAAAAAGCCACAGAAGAATGGGGATTAGCTGGACTCTACCAGATTTTGCCATGGTATGTATGTTGGTGATAGAAAATTTCTTCTTTGCAAATTTATTTTTAGTTTTAGAACTATAAGGATTTAGTATATGAATGAACTATGCTTCTCATGACCTTTCATTGAATAGTAGTGCAGATTTATTTTCATGACATAATATCTGTTTAACACTGGATGAATCCATCCATCTTTGTGGCCTCACTGATACTGCACATTGTTAGACAGAGTCCAGTGGAAGACTGAGGCACACACTTGTGGAGGAAAACTGGCTCTGCTTTGATTGTAAATCACTGTTTTTGAGGAGGAAATCCAACATTGTTATATGATGCATTATAAGCATTTATTTATGAACTTGAATAGTGTATTCCCTCAACACTGGTTCTGATGGATATAAAAACTTCAGAGACACTTCAGCATAAAAGAATTGTATGTCTGGGATGAAATTTAATGGTAGAGAATTTTTCTAGGTTAGGCAAAGTATTTGGCTTTAATTCTCAGGAAAACAAAAAGAAAGATACAGGGTTGTTTTTAGAGTATGAAAGATGATCTTTAACAAACATAGTAACTTTGCCAACAGGTTCTCATAATTACTGCATTTTGAGAATCATGAACATGCTTATGTTTCAGAATAACTGGATTTTCTTCTGAATTGTGATATATTGAAAACAATTCGATTGAGATAAAAGCCCATGAAAATGTCCTTTAAAATCTTTAAGAAAAATATAGCTTATGCACAGAGACATGGCCCTTGGAAAGCTGAGGGAAGGATATCACCATTTATTTAAGGCCAACTTGCCGTATATAGTGAGTTCCAGACCTACAGAGTGAGACCCTGTCTCAAACAAAACAAAAGATAAAAACTTATAGCTGAGTTGGCACACATTCCACATCCTATTTCACGTGACTCTGTCAAGCTTTTACCTAATCTTGATGGGATACTGAAGTGCCAGTGGGTATGTGGTGTGCAGGGAGTCTTTGCTACTGAGAGTGTTTGTTTTTGAATTACAGGAGGTTTGCAGTAAGGAAGGAGAAGGTCAATAAACACCCATGTTCTTAGATGAGTTTTATCACCTAACACACTTGCATCAATCAAATTTAATTTAAACATTTAACCACTGTCTCAAATATTTTCATAATTTAAGCTCCTATATAGTTAATGGACAAAATTCTAGTCAATTCTTGCATTTTTTTGTAAGAATTTATTTTCCACTCATTATCATATTGATAACTCATCCATAGTAAGGCAAATCATGGGTCTTTTATGCATAAAGTTTTAAAAATACCTAATAACTAAATTCAAAAAAACTCCTTTTAGGGAAGAAAGAAATTCACTAAACCACAGAGTATAGCTAGTCATTTGCATATGATTGAATGCTTTGCATGCTGAAGTTTAGAAACACCCATAATGCTATTTTCCTGTCTTTCCTCCTGGCCCTACCACTTCTTTGAGAAAATTCTAACTTCATAATTTTTGTTCATGATCAACCCTGTTGCCACCACGAGGATGCTATTTTCAGTTTGTTTGAGGTAAATTTTGATGAGTGTGTAAAGCATGCCATTCCAAACATAGTTCAGATACGAGAGTAACAGGAAGTTGATTCAAAATTTGAAACTTGAAATTAAAGTTCAAGCAAACCAAATTAAAATAGAAAAACAAACCCAAAGTTAAAAACAAAACAAACAACAAAAAACAATTTTTCATTAAATGACATTATGGTTTGTGAATTCTTGCTTTATTAAAATACATATTTTCCCAGGAAGCTTTCAGGGAGCCACCAGCTAGGGAACTAGCAGGAGATGAACTGGCAAATTCAATGGGTTGGACTTTAGTCTTCACAAAGCTTTTAACATCAGATTACAGACAGAATTCCGATTGATTTTAGTTGATTTTGTGTGTGTGGTGTGTGGTTCCACATGTGCCATGACACAAGTGTGGAGGTCAGAAGACAAGACTTGGAATTCTGTTTTCTCCATTCCTGTGACCTCTAGAGATGAAACTCAGCCATGCTTGTACAGTGACCACTCTAACCACTGAACCACCTTGCCAGCCCTCAAGCATATCTTTTGAATCCAAACTTGTCACTCTCGGCCACTGTGCTCATGTTCTGTGCTCAAATGTTCATATTCCACCTCGATTTTCTAGTTTGTTGCCATTGAAGGGGTCAATGATATTTTTTTCATCACATTTGAGTTCTTACTGATATAACAGCTCTGGTTGTATGTGTCTTTATACTGGCTGTTGTTTTGTCATTTACCTCACAGTTTAATGAGGTGTGCAGTCCTCTTCATAGTTTACTTCTGAGGAAATCAGTTTAGACGTAAGGAAGGCACTTACGGTCCCTTGGGGGAAAATGGCAGAGTTTAGTTTTCACTCACTCCTGCCACTTTTCCCAAAAAGAAAAATATTTATTGGAGGGTAATTTCAGTCCTATCTGCTTGATGCTAAAAATGTAGCTTCAGGGTAGAAATAGGCAACATCTTAAAAGCCATTCTGGAAGCTTCATGTTTTACGTTCTCGGTGTTTGATAGTTAAAATTGGAAGGAGTCAACGTGACTCATCACTGTGAAGAGATAAGGGGACCTCCAGGGTTCTGTGCCAAGGGTCTTGGGCAGAACCACCATCCCAATGCATTTTACATCTGTTTCTCAGTATGTCACAAATGCTAGTGAGAGAGACAGTTAGCCCCTCTGCACACCGACATGTTGGTACTGGTGTGTTCTGCACGCCGATTTCTACAGTGGAAGGTCGTTTTTGGAAATACTAACACTATGGCATTCATTTCCTTTTACTGAAGAGTCTGAATTATGCTCACCCTTATCTTTACCTAGAATCATGGGATCCATTCAAATCCTGATTTTAATTTGTAACATGAAATTATTGAGCTAAAATAAAGATTTGGCCACCAAAATTCAAATTTCACTTAATATCTCTGTCTATCTGTCATTCGTCTGTATGCACATAAATATGGACATAGAGATGTAGATTTAGGTCTCCAATTTGGGCTCCTTCAATGAAATTGAATGCATTTTCATACTACCATGATCATATAATTTACTTTATCTTGAGTTATATTTTTCCTTCATTAAATGTTATTGTGTGTTACATAGGTGGTTTAATCTTAATGTTAGAAATTAGATGCTGATCAAATTGTGGGAAAAATACAACTATTTGAACATTTCTAACAACTTTTTAAAAGTTTCATTTGCTATGAGCATCTTGTGCGATCGTTCTGAATCAATAAAATTTGAAGGCATTATTGATTATCATGTTAATGACTAATGTAGTTTATTGCCTTCCTGGGGGAAGATCCTTTCAGGAGATCATTAAGTGCATAGAACCTGCAGATGCCTGCCTGTTAGTGCCTCTCCTTAACAAGCTGAGTCCTTTGGGTCCGTTATTCTTAGCCTGGGTATTTCTATCTGATGGCATTGCAGGTCTAAGATTAGCCTGTTAGGCGTTATCATGCCATCTGAGTTACCTCCTAATATAACTCTACACTGGAATGATTATTTATAGAAAGAGCATTCTGTCATTTTTGGGTTATTTCTAGTAGTTTAAATAAAGAAGAATAACATTCAAGTGAAACCACATATCCCTTCCTGCTGTCAAACAACATGATAACTCTGCTTAAGGGGCAACACTGCTGCTGAGACGGGAGCTTCTGTGGCTGCAGTGTTCTTTTTATCTCTGCCACCTTGGGGGACAGGAGACGGCTGTGGGTTGCAGTGTGTAATGCTTGTAGGAAGGCAAAGAGACGGCCTTGATGCTTTCTGTCACAGAGCACAGAGCCTCTGGTTGATGATGACAACAAGACACACACGGTTTATTTTTAGAACAGACATTGCTAAGCTCTCTGTTTGGTGTTAATATCACTCATGTGAACAGACTCCTCAGGGCTCTTGACCCTTCCTGTGAACAAAGCACTACACACACACAAGCGCACACACACACACAAGTGCACACACACAAGTGCACACACATACACACACAAGTGTACACACACACACACACGCGCGCACATGCACATACACTAACAAGTGCACACATGTGTGTACACACACATGCACACACACAAGTGCACATACACAAATAAGCACACACATATGTGCACACACACATGCACACACATGCACATGCATGCACACATGTGCACACACATTCATTAACTCTGCAAAAATGTTTCTGTTTTTTAAAAATTAATCCATTTTGAATTAGAAAATCTAAAATTCTTTTCAGTTTCTCTAATAGATTAATTTCTAAAACCCTGGAGACTGGGTTAAGAAGTGAAGTATAATCAAATGCTATGTTAAAGGCACAATTAATATAAACAATAAGTATAAATGAATGTGTATTTATATTATTTAATAGTAAATTATGGTACCTATAAAATGTTGTTATCTGTATTTTCAACTTTATTGCAACAATATATAAAGTAGAGCCATGAGAGATAAGCTGTATTGATTTAAATTGCTTATTTAAGTGAATGAGGAATGCATAAATATAAATTTTTGTATGAACAGTGTAAGAATAAAGTTCTGGTATAACTAATTTAATGAACCAGTAACTTTCAAATGCAATAAAACAAGTAGTTTTGCATTTGAGAAATTTCACAATTTATTTCAACTATTTGCTTAATTCAGATCTGAGTAATTGATACTTTGTTCTCAAATTAGAAATGTGATTTTCATCTGTTAAATTTGCATTTTATGTTCTTAATTTAAACTAACTCATTGCTAGATGATGAAGATATTAAAATGATATGTTAATCTGTTTCATGAGTCACAGTGCTTGAGAATGGGTAACATAGGAATCTTGAGGAATAGACATAATTATGATCACTCATGTCTTAGTGAGGAAAGGGTTTATTTGGCTCACAGGTTACATTCCATCATCTTGGGAAACCAGGGCAGGAGCTCAGCCTGGAGGGAGGAACCAAAGCACAGACTGTGGAGGGAGGCTGCTTTGACTGCCGTGCTCCCCTGGCTTGCTCACAGAACTTTCTCATGCAGTCCAGGTCCGCTTGCCTGGAAATGGTTCTACCCACTGTGGGAGGAGCGTTCCTACATCAATGAACAATCAAGAGATGTGCCACAAGCATGTCCACGAGCCAGTCAGATGGAGGTAATTTCTCAATAGCGGTTCCCTCTGTCCAGGTTGACAAAAAAATTTACCATCATACTTATAAACTGAAAAATACTTATCATAAACACCATCTTGTTTTCTTTAAAAATGTATTTTGTGATTGTATCCAACATGAAAATATCCACTGGCCATTAGTAATTTGCAAAGTAATAAACTAAACAAACAACAGGAAATATACAGGAACAAAAATATATTCCAAGAAGCTGAGACTGGGCACAGATGTTTCAAGTGGGTAATGTTCTTCCCACAAAGGCTGATGGCCTGCATTGGACCTCTAGGACTCATGGGGTAGAAGAGATTAGTGACTCCCATACATTGTTTTCTGAACTCTATATGAGTGCTATAATGCCTGTTTGCCTTACATATATGTTTATTTGTGTACACACAGCACACTGAAGTAGTCACTCATCTTGTTTTCCAGTAGGAAATCTTTGAAAGCCAAGCACGTGCCAGCTAGTATTCCCTCCACAGAGGACACAGCTGTGGAGTACGACACACACCGCGTTAAATCTCCAGTTACCCCTGCCATTGGAAAGGGATGGGGGAGCTGTTAGTTGTAGGCAGGTCAGGGGGCCAAGAAAGGCTGCTATCCATGGCTTTCTCCACTCACCAAAGACAGCTCATGAGACAAGGACAAATGCTATGCTCTGGGAGTGACCGTGACCTGCTAAGCCCTTGCCTTTCCTTGTTTCTTAGTTTTTGCTCTTCATTTGTTCTTTGAGAATGTTATAAAATAGGTTTTGATCATATTTAACCCCTGCTCCTTTCCCACCAAACTGTATGTATGTTTTCCTCTATCAAGTCTATTTGTGCTATTTTTTGTATGTATGGATTTTCACTGAAGTATGGTCAACTTCCCAGGGGCTACGCTCTTAGAAAATACTGTCTCTCTTTTTCCTCAGCAGCTAACAATTGCTAATAGTTCCTTGGATGGGGTGGAATTTCACTCCTAACCCCCTTTCCATACTGGGATTTGGTCTGGCTGGGGCTTACATAGGCCTTGTGCTGCTGTCACAGCTACTGGGAGCTCATTTGTCTTGCTCCCCTGCTGCACTCAGAAGCAATCACTGTCATGCACCACCTCTAGCTCTTACAGTCTTTTGTCCTCTCTTCTACAGTCATCCCTGAGCCTGTGGAGGAGAGGGGACAGTGTATCTGTTCCCTTTACGACCGAACATTCTGCTCTCTCATTCTCTGTCCCGTGGCCAACTGTGGGTCTCCGTGAAAGGCCCATCTTTGTCCTTTTCAGCTGTAATCTTATCTAAGCATAATCTTCTTGCCTGCTCAATGTGAACTGAAGCTTGTAGTTTAGTGACTCCAGGAGTCCTTCTTTCCTGGGGCCCCAAAAGAGAACAATCAGTCTGTCTTTAGGAGCTAAAGCATAAGTCTCAAAATATGTTCACTTAAGCACAATATTTCATGCTTTCTAAAGGGTCTAAAATACAGAACTAGTTATAGAGGCATTTATTTGTGCACCTGCCTTGTGCCAGGTGTTTTATTCAGATCAGTTATGGGTCACACAGCATCCCTGTCAGATGAACTGTACTTTCCAAACAAAATGTTGAGAGTACACAGTCTTCATTCTGTTGGCATGCAGCTAGATTTGTGACAAATTATTACAATAGTTGACTAAGGAAATATTTTTTTGGAGGTGACAGATCTATTTAAAATGGAGGTAGCCATGAGTGAACGCAAAGAGCTATTTCCTTTACATGTTATGATTTCTTGCAAATGGGGAACACTGACAGATATGCACACTAGACAGACATTTCTGAGGTTCTGACACATTATCTCACATGCTTGATGCCTCATGGGGTTTTCCCTCAGCATTCCAGTTGGTCTAGGTCAAACGAAATGAAAGCAGTTGGAGCAGAGCAGGAAGTGCTCAGAAGCTATTTTAGTCTCTATTTACTTCTGCCTTGGAGGAACTGAGCAAGCCTGCATCAGCCTGTAGGTGAGAACCAGGGCAAGGTTCTCAGCTCTACTCTTCTCCAGCTTCAGGAATCAAGGACTGAGACAAAGTCCTGGACAGCAATGCTTGTGGGTTCACAGGGGAGTTTGAGGAAGACAGTTCATGTCACTTGATTTACTCCATAAGCATTTGTCTCATTCAATCAGTATTTAGTAGTACTTTGCAGTTGTATTTTAAAGGGTGTTTTTGTTGATGATGATATGTTATTGGTCAGTATGGATAGGTAGTGCGCACGCGCGCGCGCACACACACACACACACACACACACACACACACACACACACACAGACAGACAGACATTTCCTTTTTCTGAAATGCTTTCTTTTCAGTCCCAGCTGTAACTTTTCTTTTCATTGGTGGAAAATCTTACTCCGTACAAATCTTATTAAAAGTTTTCAGTACCTAACATAGCCATCACTTCCCTCTTCCTCCTGTGACCTTGATTATCCCTTCATGTAGATTTCTTGCTCTTTCCACCTCCTCAGTCCTTTATTAGCCTCTGCGAACATTTCCATTCTGTTTTACATTGTAACATTTAGTGCACATCTGTCCCCATACCCTATTTAGTTTTATTAAAAACTGAGAAGAAGAGAATTGTGTTTTCTTTTGATTTTTTAGACCCTTCAGTACCTAGCATGGAACACTCCTTGGGACTGTTTGTGGTGAATGAATGAGTGATTGGAGAGAACAATACTATTTCAAGTCTGTTCTGATAAATTTCATAATTAAAAAAAAATTTTTTATCTTGTGCCTAAAATAATTTCTTGGTGTCCTTCAATTTGAAAAATATAGATATTTGGGAAGTTAGGTTCTTTCATCATTTATTATAGAATATTAATTAAGAATGACCTGGATTAAAGTATGGTGGTACATATCCTTAATCCCAGAACTAGGGAGGCAGAAACAGGCAGATCTCTGTGAGTTCCAGGCCAGCCTATTCTACATAGCAATTTCTGCTCCATGAAAGCCTACTTAATGAGACCCTAGCTTTAACAAAACAAAACAAAAATCCTTCAATGTCTGAACACACACACACATACACACACACACACACACACACACACACACACACACGCACTCACGCACACTCGCGAACACACACCATATCCATTTAAATGTTTCAGTTCTGAATAAAATGAAATTGGAAATGTGCTTATTTAATTTGGTTTTTCAATGAATAATGCCAATTGAAATTTCCTAAGATATGTTTCTGCATTCAAAATTCAAAGTGTGAAATAGCTAATTTAAGAATGCCTGAATATGAATGCATACTTTTTTATCCAAGTAAAAGAATAAATTTTGTTGTGAAAATGATTGCAGGTGTGTGCTTATGTAGTTAAATATGATCTAGGATCATATTTACTACTTTTTTCTTTCAATATTTTTATGTAGAAAAACTTAGAGGTTAATGGATTTTCCTGTTAATAGTATCAATTTCAAATAATTCTTTCATTAAAAGTGCTGTTTAGAATAGAGCTCACCCACATTTAGTCAGTTATTTTTTAATTGGCCCTATTCTTAACAATCAGGCAGGAAAAGAAGTTCTTTCTATAAACAGTTTAATAAGCAAACAGACTGGCAAGGGTGTCAGTCATTTTAAAATACAATCTAAAGTAAAATGTCAGAAGGAATTCACATCGTGAGGTAGTAAGGAAAAACAGATATTAATTTCTAAGAGAAGCAATTTAAAGAGAGAAATGAAATAAATATAGTTTAAGGAGGAGTAATGCCGAAGGGAAGGAGTGCCATCAGCTGGGAAGGATACAATTTTTATGGTCATCCTTTTGCTTTGATTTAGTCTTAAATGAGAGCCATGGTTACATAAGGACATAAGATTGAGTTAGTTTACAGCATTAAGTGTGGACCAAGGAAGGAATTTTGCAACACAGGTGTTGAGGTCGGCTGAGCAGACCTCAGGGGAGGTGTGTGTGTCCTGGGCATCCTTTTAGAAACTGTTTTCTCACCTTTCTGCGTCCCAGGTAGGACTTTACCTGGTATAATGATCGGATTGGGATGAGGAAAATCAAGGGCTGTCTGCTATTTGATTTGGAAGTTTCTCATCCCTTTGTGATAAATAAAGAGTAAGAATTTCTTTAGTCAGCTTCCTGGGGCTTTTTCATTTGAGGCGTTACTAACCTAGCTCATTAGAACTACCCATTTGTTTCGTTTCCTGAAACATTGATATGAAACGTTAGAAAAAATTATCCGAGTGTCCAACTTACTTGAACTTATACTGTAAGAAGAAAAATAAATCTCCAACACCTGGTGCTTAAATATAAAGAAACAGTGCTGTGTGGGTCAGTATCTCGGATCCCATCCTCAATTGAAAATTTTCCACATCATTGGCCTATAAAGATCAATGATCCCATGAGAATTCAATTTTAGATGACTAGGAAACATACTAAGTTGTTTTGTAGACATGGAGACATCTTTCATTTAATTATCCACTGTCCATCCAACTTCCCAGGGCACTGATCCAGCACAGAGCAGAAAGTATCTTTGTATTTAAGCAGTCATGTATGTGGGATTAGCTTCCCCACATCCCTGCCAACACTGGATAGCATCAGACTTTAGCTAGTTTTGCCAAATTGAGTGACAGAAAATGGTACAGCATTACTATATTTACATGGATTTCTCTAACTAGTGGTGGACTCGACCAGTTTTCACACAGCATTTGCCATTTGTGTATTTCCAGGGAGAGACAACTCTGGGAGTGTAACGATGACTAAAGAAAAGGTCTGCCAGTGAATGCTGCTCCTTTTCTAGATTGGGTGAAAAAAAATGTGATCACCTTATATAAAAGCATTCAAAAAATTCAGTACCTTGTCCTAGTAAACCTGTTACTGAACTAAAAATAGAAGAGGAAAGTAAGTGTTGGTGCTCCAATCCCATTTGATCCTATGTGTCTCGTCTTAACAGCAAACCACACTCCGAGGCTGGAGAGATTGCTCCATGGAGGAGAGAGCACTGGCTGCTCTTCCAGAGGACTGGGTTTTGATTCCCAGCATCCACATGGCAGCTCACAACCAATTGTAAGTCCAGTTCCAAGTGACTGGACACCCTCTTCTGGCTTGGGTAGACACCAGGCACATAAGTGATGTGCAGGTATACATAACAAAATGACACCCATACAGATAAAAACAAACAAACAAAACCAACAACAACCAAAACACTAAAATCCCTTTAACATAAGGAACGTTTTCTCTGTGTGTCCTTGTCAACATTCCAAGACATGTATACTTAATAAAAATCAAAAAGGATTTGAAAGGAAAAGAAGCTAATGGAACTAATGAGGAGTTGAGCTCATTGCTTGCTACACAATCAGTACTCTACTGTATTAAAAAATGGGAATGATTGCTTTGCACCAAAATAAAACACAAACATAAAATGCCAGAAACACTAATAGCAGTATGGTAACAATAGAAACTTCTTAAAGGCATACACAATTATTTATAGGTCATAGAAGAGAGCATGATCAAATTTGAGAGGTACTGTGTTCATGAATAGAAAGGCTGTATTTTTAAATGCTACTTATTCAAAAATTAATCTACTAATCTCATAACTATAAAATGGCTAATTTGAAAACATGAATGTTTGATGTATAATAATACAACAGTAATGGTGAGTGATATTAGACAATAGAAAGTATCACTTCTACACTAACTCGTCAAGCCATTAAATTCTCTACCTTAAAAATAGCATTGTATTAATTTCTTCTGTGCTTTATGGAATTATGTCAGTGCAATCTCAGTTAAAATCCTCACAAGATCTATTAGGAAACATGTCATGTTGGTTCCCAGGCTCAGCATAGTACTTAGTGTGGACAGATGGGGGTGTTTAAAAAAGGCAAAATGAGAGGTTAAATTTCAAGTGATGTAAAAGTGTATTACTCATTATTGGTTTAAGTGAAGGCATGGTTGAATGGATTGTAAGAAATGGAGGGAGCTATTTTAATGACTGTATTTGACAGTGTTCACAGCCCATACAATGCAAACAGGATAGACTCAACAAAATGGTTTTGGAGCGATTAATATTTTAGTTTGTATATTCATAATCATCGATGTACCTGAATATTTATTTTTGGAATATAACAGCTGTACAGTTGCCCAGGTTAGAACTTAAAACGATGACAAAACTGATGTCTTTCTGGTACGTTATTCTTGAGTGTTGGGAGGTATGGGAAGGAAGGGAACAATTCTAGTTAAGGAGAACTAAAGCAGGGGAGAGAGGCACGTGGTACTTAGGCTGCCTACTCAGTTACAAAAGATGATTTGAGACTAACTCACAGAAAAGAGTCAGAGTCACAAACATCAACAAGTAAAATATAGGACTAGCCATGGAAGCCAGGAAGAAAAATGAATATTTCTGCCTTAAAGCTTCACCGGTGATAGATACTGAGTTACTGAACAGTATCCATAGATATCAAAGTAGACATGACATCTAGAGAGCCCAGCCATACAAGGTCAGGGAAAGAGCCAACACCAAGGGCCCAAATCCATATGTAGGTATTCCCAGAGAGCAGGCCAGTGTGGCAGCATTTTCAACAAAACCAAAAGGGGTTCCAAGGAGTTTGGGGCCGGAATTTGCTCTGCTCTCTGAGATGGCAAGTAATAAATGGATTATTGCTGGAAGTATCAAGGCAACTCCACGTAATTCAAAGGGAGGTTTATTTTGTGGGGTAACTTACAGGTAAAGGGATAGGTTACATGGTCCAGGAAAGGTAAAGTGCAGTCCAGCGGTGTTCTCTGGAGAACTCTGCTTGGTCTACTTCCAGCGTCCAGGATCTAGGAACCAAGAGAGCTGGCACATCCGGATCTCAGGTCTTAAGGGCTCCTCTCTCGGTCCTGCCTTGTAGGCGTGACAGTTACTGGAAGCCTGAAAGGGAGTAGTACTTCCAGTTCAAAGCTGGAACAGCTACCCACTACAATGGATGTCTCTTTTCTTGGCATCTGTAAACCATGGTTGTTCATTTGGTCTCTGATACCTATAAAAATGTTAACAATTTGGTGTGTGTGTCTGGGTGCATGTTCATGTATGTGCTTGTGTGTGTGCTTGTATGTGTGTGTGTGCACTTGTTCATGTGTGTATTCTTGTGTATATGGAGAACAGAGGTTGACACTGGTGTCCTCTTTAGTTTGTCTTCTCCATACTTTTTGATGCCCTGTCTCTTCCTGATCCTGGAGCTAGCTGACTCTCCAAACTGGTTGCCTAGGAAGCTCCAGGGACCCTCCTGTTTGCACTGCCCAATGCTGGGGTCAGAGGCCTGCATGATTGCAGGCAGCTTTTCCACATGCATTCTGGAAGTTTAGATAGGGATCCTCAGATGCAAGGCAAGCCTTGCCACCTGAGCTACCTCCCCAGCCTCAGGATTTAGCTTTTTAACCTACCTAAAACAGATCGGGAGACAAGGCTGTGTACCTTTTCTTGTACTTTGACAGTGACTCTGAGTCAAGCAGGCAGATGTGTGTATGAGACTCTTGATTTTTTATTAACACCTGAATAACTCTGGTTTATCTGAAAATTACTGAAATTCTGAAGCCTGTGCTTTGTCTGACTTTAGTTTTGAACACATTGCATTTTCATAAAAGCCTTGTGGTCACACTTGTAAACAAAGGACTTTTCAGTGGTTGTTATAGCTTACCCAGTGTATTTTGGTAGCAATCAGAATAGACGTCTCCTTATATATAAACAGTCTTGTGTCACACAATAAAGATGCACACTGAGGAATGTGTCATTAGGTGATTATAGTAGTCTAGGCATGACAGAGTATAGTTACACAAATCTAGATGGTGTAGACTTCTATACACCTAGGTTTTTGCTTATTTCCCAGAAGCCTGTACATTGTACTACTTCTAAACCGAGTGTTATAGGTAACTATAGGGTGATGGTCAGTATTTGTGTACCTAAATCTTTTTGTGTTAAAAAATGGAATATTGTAAAAGTACTAGGTGATAGAGATTCTTCAGTCCTATCACAGTTTTATGAGTCTATTGTCACTTTATTGCTTATTATTGATGGAAAATCTTATTAAATGGAACCTGGCTGCTTGTGTGTGTGTTAGTGTTAGTACATCTATGTACATCTATAATACCTGTATATTGATTCAGTAATTTTTCTATCTTTATAGCAATAACCATGTAATTCTAAGATATAATTGGATATAGATATAATTGGAAGTAGAAATCTATGTGCTAAATTCTTATGTATTGCAATTCATTATTTTATTCCCATTTTAGTAATGAAGATTACCATATGGTTTTTACAAGTTTAAGGTTTTCTTATAAGAATTCACATCTTCCTATCTGTGTTTGGAAAAAATAATTATAATAACTATATTTGAACTTTTAGTTTTCACTAAGAATTGCTCTCACTACTAAGCATTGAAACTCAGTTTGGACCTACAACACAAAAAATTTTAATTTAATAGCACCCTAATGGATATTATTGTAAAGAAACATATCAAATAAAGAGTGTTACTGAATATAATATTATAAATTACAACAATCAAAATCAGTTGCTGAACAGATAGGGAATTATTTTTAGCTATCTTGTCTTTCTCTCAAATTATTTTATTGAAATAATTTTTGTAACAACAAAATTTTGGGATGTATGACAAATTTCCTTAGGAATACTTTATTCATAACTTTCCTGAATTTCAGTTTATCGTTAAATCTTTAAAATTTAAAATAGGGAGATTATATTGGTTTTAAAGTCATTTTTATTGGGCTTTACAAGAGCTATGGATGGTATTTAGATGATGCCAAGGCTACATGTTGCAATCAGGATAACAAGAGTTTTTTTCCTTCTTTTCCTTTCCAATCTTTTGAAATGTAATGCATGGAAATTTTTCTTTCATATGTTAAGTGTAGCTCACTGCTGAATATAGTGTGCTTCAGTGAAGTATTCATTTCTTTGCCAAAAACACATCAGTCATTCACAAATATTCAGTATTCTGAGAATGAAAATTTTTTTTAGCTACTTGGGTAGCCAGTTTGCAAAGATTTCTAACTCCCAGAGTGTGAGATGTGATGTGGATCTAGGGCTGAATGTTAGCCTCCAGCACAGAAGATGGAGGTCTAGATTACCGGACATTCCAGACTACAGCATCTTAGACCAGGATTGTAGCCAGTTAACAGAACGATGGGAATTCATTTTTATTGAGATTGTTTTGTTTGTCTGTGCATATGTACACATGCGCTGCATGATTATGTAGGTCCTTGTGTGTGTGTGCACATATGTATAGAGACCAGAGGTTAACTTCAGCTGTCGTTTCTCAACATTGTCCAGTTCGTATTTTGAGACAGGGTCTCTCACTAAGATGCAGCTCTCTGAGTAGACTAGATTGGTCCCAGTTCCCTGCTCCTGGAATTGCAAGTATAACACCTCGCCTGGATTTTTTCTAGGCATCAAATTCAGGCCACATGGTTGCCAGACAAATGATTTACTGACTAAATTGTCTCCCAAGCCCTCCATGAGAATAAATTTTGGAGAAAGTTGAGGATGTCTTCCTCATTAGCACCAGATGTAAAGTTTCAATATTAATTAAGCTACTCAAAGTTCAACTAAGCAAGTTTAAGATCTAGAAGACTGTTCGACACCTAATAAATGACTCATGTAAAATGAGTGAGTAAATGGACAAATGAACAAATAAGGAATATCTGTTTACCATGACATTTCTGCTCCACATATGCTCTTGACCTTTAAATGGCCCAGGCCCTTTATACTGCATTTTCTGAACATAGGATACATAAAGGCACTCTATGCACTTTTTAAGCACTACCTTTTTATTTAAAAAATTGAAGGAAAATCTTCTTGACCTTCATGACAGTATTTCTTATGATGTAATTATTTTTATGAACATTAACTAGATCATATTTCAAACATAGAGATCCTCCAGTGGCATTGAAGTTATTTCTTGGCTTTTTTGATTAGACAAAAATGGTTTTGTTGTTGTCATTTGAAACTCTTTATCTTACTTGCAGCCCTCTTAATAGTGGGCCACAATCTGTCATCCTAATTTATTATGCATAGTACAGTTAGAATATAAAACAAGTGAGTAGGCTTAACCCTTTTATTCATAGAGTTTGAATTAAGAGAACCTTAAAATGCATTTCTTCTCCTTAAAATAAATTCAATTAAGCGCACATCCATTAAAAATATAGTTTGGTCAATATGCAGCCAAATTCTCAGTCTTTATCCTGGATGTCTGAGGTTATCAGTCACGTCCATGGAAGAGTTGTTACCTCACAGTCCCACTCCAATCTTCCTGAATACACTTGCAGGGAAGCTCCACCCTTCATGCTTCCTTCTCTTCAGAGGGGAGTCTGTAGAGCATGTGTGGTGAGTTCCTCTTCTGAGAAAATAATGCATGTGTCTTCTTCAGATGAATTATCAGACATCTGGCACGAAGGATTTAAAGATTGATTTCTGACCTGAAGTTTCTATGAAAAACAAAACAGTTTTGTCTGTGTTCTCTGGATGTCTTTTTTTTCCCCACACTCTAAGCATGAATATTTGGTCTGAAGCCTGGTTCCTTGGCTCACAACTAGGGACCACACATATAGAAAAATCACTTCCTAGTGTGAAGACAAACACAATCAAAAAGGTTCTGAAATGAAGGCACCAAGTGCTTATAAAGCCTGAGGCCTTTTAACAGTCTGCCCGCATTTCTCCCTCCTTCCACAAATGGCCACTTCACTCTGTTTCTACAGACCATGAGAATTCAGAGACTGCATTAAGCATTGGGTTCTAAGCATGTTTTATTTACCTGTTGCTTTCTTCCCACCTGGCATTCATGGACCGCCTAGTCCCTTGCTCCTGGTAAGACTGGGCATCACCCGAGAATAAAAGAAACAAAGGCCAGCTTGGGAGAGGCCACATGGCTGGGCTTATTTCCTCCCCGACCTGCCTCATCTTTTGTACTTTCAGAGTCTAGCATGGCTGCTGTCACATTTCTTTTACACATCAAAAGAATGAGCCGAGCCGGGAGCTGTTCCATAAATTATTACATACGCTGTCCCTGCTTCGCTTCCCTTCTGCCCCAGCTTCTCCTCAGGCATCCATGTTCATCATGGACCAGTGCACGGTAGGCTGGAGACCCTAACAAAGGGGGCTTTAAGGCCTCTTTATTTCCATTCTCACCCAAGTGTTTCTGCCAGGATTGCAATGCCAGGACAAGAGTCTTCCTGAGACACTGAGGGACTCTTAACCACACTTCTAAATGAGTGACTGGGATGGCAGTGCTGCTGGATGACATACAGTATTGTTTGGTTCTTTGGTTTGGTTTTAATGTTTTTGGCTTAAAAATACAACTGTTTCTTCATTTTCTTTACCTAGTGCACTTACTTCCATGTATATATAATTAATCTTATGAGTTTTTTTCACCAAAGTCAAATCATTACATGTTCTGTGTAGTTTTTGATCAAGTATTTGAAATGCATGATTTTGAGACCTCAGCAATTCTTGATCAACTGTATTTCATAGTAGAAACGGTATAACAAGTCTCAGATCTGCAGATCATTCAGATATTTGGGAATCTCCCTCCCTCCCTCCCTCCTTCCCTCCCCCTTCCCTCCCTCCCTCTTCCTCTCCTCCCCTCCTTCCCTCCTTCCCTCCCTCCCTCCTTTCTTTCTTTAAATTTAATCTTATTTTGTGTATGTATGTGTGAGTGTTGTCTTGCATGTATGTATGTTACCCACCACATTAGTGCCTGGTGCTGCAGATACCAGAAAGGGCATCAGACCCTTTGGATCTGGAGGCACAGAGATGGTTGTAAGCCACAATGTGGGTGCTGGGAATCAAGCCCAGGTCCTTTGAAAGAGCAGTCAGTGCTCTTAACTTCTGAAACATCTCCCCAGCCCCAAGAATCTCTTTAAAAGTAAGCCAGAAAGCAATTCAGAGTCCACAGGTCCCTGCATGGACATTCTAGGTAGTCTGTGAATCCTGTGAGTTAGTCTGCAAATGAATAATATGGCTAAGTGTCAGTACATGTTTTAGATGTTCATCAATTCTGTGCAGTTCTCAAAGAAATTTTTGAACATGACAAATATAAAAGGTTACCTTTGGAAAGATTATTTGCATTCATATACATGAAATTCTAAAAAGACAGATCACAAACAGGAGAGGTGCTGGACTTGGCTTAAATCATAATTCATTGAGTTAGATAATAGCAGGTGAGAAAAAAACCCTCCTCCAAATTTACCTCCCTTTAACAATAACAGCAGTATTGAGAGAGCAGAGACAGAACAGCAACAACATATACCTAAACCCAGAAGAGTTGATTGTCCAGCATAAAAGACCTGCAGGGACCACTGTGTGCTCAGTAATGGCCGATAACACTTCACAGGGCTCCTTCCCTGCTCCTCTCTCTTTCTCTTTCCAGAGTTCTGGGTATTGGACCCAGGTCCATATGCATGACAGACAACCTTTTTGTCACAATGTACATCTTTAGCCTGTGGGCATCCTCAGAAACAGGGTGTTTCTAACCTAGTTTAGAAAAATTCCTCTAAATTAGTGAAATGACATCCTGTCCTGTCTTGTTCAGAATGTATGTTTCGTTACACAGCTCCTTGAACTCTGGCTCTTAAAATCCTGTTGTCCCCTCTTCAGCCATGTTCACAGAACCTTGTGAGGTGATCTATAAATGTCCCCTTTGTGACCGAACACTCCACTGACATTTGTGCTCTGCATGTTGACCAGTTGTGACTTCTGTGCTAACCACTGTCCACTGCACAAAGGAACTTTCCTGATGAGATCTGAGAGTTACTTTATCTATGGAAAGACTGTGCATTAAACTACAGAAAGATGTGAGTTTAGAGAGTACTCAGATACTGGGTCCATTTGGCAGGATATAGTAGTTGGCTCACCCTAGAGGTAGGTGAACCCCCATCTATAGGTTCTGGGCTAGATTTACAGCACCTGGAATGTGTTTCCTCCTGTAGAGCGTGCTTTAAATTTATTCAGAAAGCAGCTGTTACCCCATAACCCTCACACCACTACTGCACACATGGGCATATCTTGACATGCCAGTCACTATTACAGCTCACAGGGTACATACTGCAGTGCACAGCAGTCAGGGAGATAAGAGTTACAGCTAGTGCAGTGCACAGCAGTCAGGGAGGTGATAGTTACAGCTAGTGCAGTGCACAGCAGTCAGGGAGATAAGAGTTGCAGCTAGTGCAGTGCACAGCAGTCAGGGAGAGAGTTACAGCTAGTGCAGTGCACAGCAGTCAGGGAGAGAGTTAGGGAGCAGTACTATGAAATACTGTATTCTAGACATCGCATGGTGATTGTACCATGAAATCACCTTAGCTTTATTTACTCTTACCAGACCTCCACAAGATCAAGCCAGTCAACATTCCAGCATGGATAGGGAAGAGGCTCACAAAGGCTCCATGGCAAGCTGAAGAGTTACTGACAGTTGATAGCTGCTGGTGAGAGGAAGAGCCATTTTTCTCTGGGGATGTGGATGCTGATAAGTTGGTCAAGGATACCCATGTGCACATGGTCAGCACTAATTAGATTCAGTAGGATATAAAACAAAATGAAACAAGTGAAAAAGAAGAGGACATACAGTTGAGATGAGGATATGTTGGGGCAGGAGTCTGAGATTAATTGAGGGGGTAGATATGGTCAAATTACATTGTATATATGTGTGAAATTCTCAAAGATTAAATAAAAACTACCATTAAAACAAACCACATCATTATAAATTTTTAAATGTGCTCAATTAAAATAAGTTGAGATATTTTGCCTTAGAAAAATGTCTGTTTCTTCTAAAGACTTGTGGATTAGAGCATCACCACTCTTCTTAGCAAAGCCAGTGCAGTTCTAGACAAGCAGTGGAAAAGGGAAATCAAATGACAAGTTCTGCTTCTGTTTTCTACTGTCTGATGGACAAGAAATGCTCAAGAAGTCTGTATCTCAAGTCTCAATGTCGACCTAATTCAGTGAGAATTTCTGGTAACCTACTAAAAATGTGGTCAAAGGCTGCAGAAGGACAGTCACAGAGGAAACAGAAAACATGAGCAAACGGTCTGTCTCTGGGATCATAAGAATGTGAGTGAGTTGTCCTTCTATCCATATCGGTGAGGGTAAAATAACTGCCATTTGAGCTTGTATGGAAGGGCAACTTTTGATTCAGGGAAAGATCATGATGTTTGCATTTTAGAAGAATGAAAGTCGAAAGTACTATCCAGATCCAGGAGGTACATAACCTGTGACCCAGTGATCCCTCTTAATTGCTATGCAGATGTACTTGCAAGAATGCACAAGAAGTTTTACACCCCCATATTATCTTAACTGTTATGCAGCACAATGAAAAAGCAATGTAAGTACTGAGCATATCGAGGCAAGCTTCCATAAGCCATACTCTGCAATGTTGGTCATTAAAATTAATAAGCAATGTCAATAACCATTAACTTCACCATTAAGGGAAACATCTATATCTATCTTGGTCTTTTTTGATGGAGATCAAATTACTAAAGTAATAATGCTGTGTTTTTCTTGTCATTCTAAAACTCACCTTTTGCACATAACTTTTGTGTAATTCACAATTAGGACAAAAAAAAGCAAATTGCCTGTTACTTTCAGAACTCATTGTTAATATTACATTAAAGCACAGCAAAGAAATCAGCATAATTAGAGGCAACCAGCTTGTTTAAGTAGAGCTGGTTAATTAAGTCACAAAATTCCAAGGGCGGATGATAAACTAAGCAGGCATATGTAGTTAGAGCTTTCTGTTCTGCTTTTTTTTTTTTTTTAATCAAATGGTTCTGGCACCTGGACTCCCAATGTCCTTCTGTTGAAGATGACTTTCAAGTAGAAGTTAGTAAGGACAGTGCTCTGGGTAAAGAATCTCTTCATTTGTAATGTCATGCCAGCACACATTTCCTAAAATGACAGCTCTACTACCCCCGTGTCTTGGAAGGAGTTACTGGATATGCAGAGTGGGGTATAGCTAGCCTAGAGCCTTGCTCTGACCTGAGGTGAGAGGGTTTCTGAAAGAAGATAGTCCAGGAAGCTGGGGCCCTGCTCTGCTGTGTCGACATGTCTACAGCTCAGAATAAAATTGAGTTTCCTGCTTTAGCCATAGCTAGTTCTTAAAATAACCTGAAGAAATTATAGTTCTGATTACATAGAAAGTGAAGGACTTAGAACATTCCCCTAATAAAGCCAGGAGAACAGCACACAGCTTAGTCATCACGGGCCTCTAACAGGAGATTTAGAGAGAAAAATAGAGCATTGAAATTGGATAATTTGATTTGAAGTCTTGCCTAATTATTTTAAGAATGCAGAAAACCTTTCGTTTTGGCAAAAAATAATGATCTGGAATCCAATTATGAAAGAACAGGCTTTTAAATGCTCGCTATCTCCAGTAACGGAGAAAATCGTGTCTTTAAAATTGCATTCTGCTGGAAATCTCATTCTTGGATGTCTTTCTTTTTGCATTTTGAATGGACAAATGTAATATAATTTCCTTTTGGAAACATTGTAAAAGTTAGATGAGATGTTGAAGTCTTTGTTGGATCCTATCTACCAGAGTACAGATTTTTAAGAACAAAAACATTGCTTGTTTCATTTAATTCCCCAAGGGAGATATCTGACATAACCAGATGCCTTGATATTTGTCACAGCATAGATCATTTACTGAGAATCTGTGCCCAGCATCCTTTTGATTAACACACCATGAATAAAATAGGCAAAGCTGAGAAAGCCTCTGATGATCCCAATTAAAAATCATTGGTGTCTATCATGCTTCATTGTCCATGTGTGATCCCAAACAGCATCTCTCCCTCTACATGTTTATTTGTATGCAATTACTTTCTCGGGATACTTACAATTCACGTTCACTGTTTGAATTGCAGTCATAGAAATGTGACCATGAACAATAGTCTAGGATGCCCAATTATTAGGACAAAGAGAATGAAGCCAATTGGAGGTGATCTGTGTTAGGGTATTCATATTTCACTTGTATACTTAAAAAAAAAACATTCAATTACTGAAAGCTTTTGATTGACATTCTGAAATGGTCCTGGTTATGTTTAATATAAAGCTAGTTGGATCTTTATAGAATTTTTCTGTTTTTACATGAGAGTTAAATTTTCCTAACCTCACCACAGTGTGGTGAAACTGGCATTCCAATGAACATTTGTTGAAAACAAATCAGTTATTGAAACATTGTCTCTTGTGTTATCGTTCTTGAGAAATGGTGGTGAGACAACTCGGCAGAAGTGACTAACAACTACATATACACAGAAGGCAGGATGTGAGTCTCCAAGGTAATCAAGACCATCAGGAGGATGTTAGACCAAAATTAACACCGCAAGAAATGTGTTATGCATATATTACAGCCTACGTGTAGGAATCTGTTCATTTATAGAGAGATTGCCTCTCTGTGAATGGCTGTGGTAGCTCTGCCAAGTACAAAAAAACCCACTTGGGGCCATTCAGAAGTAACAGCCACACATTCTGAAAGATTGTAAGTCATAAGATACCTGATTAGTAAATGCATCTTTAGATAAGGTGTAGCAGCAGCAGGATAAAGAACTGGAAGATTCTAGGGATATAGCACCAGGCTAAGAAACTCTGAAGAGCCAAGATCTTCTAACATGATACACACTGTGTATACACTGTATACACATCTAACACTGTATACATTAACAGGGTATACACTGTGTATACACTGCTAATGTGGTATACATTGTGTATACACTATATACATTTCTAACAGGGTATATACTGTATACACTTCTAATACTAATACACCCATCCCAGCTGCCACCATATTTTCAGTTTTCTTGATTGTGAGGGTAACTATCAGGTCTTCCCAGGTCTATGCCTGGACAAGGCATAGCATCTTAGTTTCTTTTCAATTGCATTCCAAAGCATGAGATGATACTGAAAGGAGAAACAGGGTAGTGTTTAAAAAATCATGTAATAAATGATAAACCATACCTCTCATATTTCTTCATCCTTGTAATTTTGGTTGGGAGCTCATAGGCGTGGTATTGGAACTGGGGCCAAAATGTGTCTTTGCAAGGAGTAGTGATCTTAATTGATGATGCACCAATTCCTACAACCTTGAAATGTATGAGATTTCATCTGTCTCTCCTGAGGACCTTCTTTGTAGATGGTGTTATCATTTCACAAGTAAAGAACTGCGGCTCAGTTACTTCATTAACTGGCGGTTATGGATAGCCATCTTAGCTGATCAAATCGACTGATGTAATACCTTGCTTCCAGAGGCACACAGTCTAGGGCTGAGAAAAAAAGCAATGTAGCAGAAGGTGTCACCTGTAGAGTAGACATGGTTGAAAAGTTCTGGGAAGCTGCTCAAAAGACACAAATGAAGGGAAGTTCAGCATGCCTGTGGGCATTGGGAAGGCAGTCTACAATGTTGGTGATGAAGCTGAAAACCAGGCATGGGGCAAATGATTCATGACCTTTAGTTCCATAGAGAGATGGTGATTGTGAACCTCTGAGGAATTTTCAGCAGGAGAGCTGTATGATCAGAAATACTTCTTGGAAATGTAACTGGGGCTATGGTGTTAAAGATGGAAGACTCCTTAAAATAGGTTATGCAATTATCACATAGTGTTAACTGTTAACTATGAATGCCCAAGGTGCAGGAACAGTGAGAGCATAATGAGAGGGAAAATGGGAAGGACCAGAAATAGAAAACACAGGAATTGAGGCAAGAGGTAAAGAACAAATCTAGACTAACTCAGAGCAGCCTTGTATTAGTGAAGGGAGAGAAGTGGTACCAGTGTTCATCCACTCAACAGACGTCTTTGGGTGCATGCTCTGTGCCAGATATAGATGTTTAAATGAGGAAAGAGGACATCCTTGTGACCTTGCCCTCCCTGAGCATGAAGTCTATTGTATTTTCCTTTGTGTGAGTTGGGGCTGGGAGTACTTGTGTCAAATGTAAATAACTATAATGTGTAGTTGTAATAACAAGTGGTCCAAACAGATGCTTTTGTGAAGCTGAGGTTATTAGCAAAGGGTTGAGGGAAGATCTCTTAGATGAGTAATTGCAGAAGAAACAGATTGGATGATTACTCACTTAATACTTTTGAGATTAAGTCTTTTTTCTTCCTTTGCTTGTTTTGCTATCCATCTGGATTGGATGAGGTGGAGGTAGAGTTTGGTGGGGACTCTTGGCTCATTTTCACAGAGGAAGAGCTGGGGAAAGAGAGAAAGCAGGAAAGCCATCAGCAACAAAAGCACAGAGCAAGGAGACTGCGGCACAGCTGAGGGTAGCTGTTCCCAGCATGGGCACACTCGAGCGTGAATGCTTCTGGACATGCTGCCCTACCTGTTATACCTGCACACACGTGGACTGGTGTGAGGAGGTGGATAGTGCTGCTAACTGCTGTCTTCCTTTGATGCTTCAGGGAGCAGTTTTATCTCCTTAGCACAGTTCTGTACACTCAAACATGAACTGCATGGATCTAACTTAGAATTACCATTCAGTTGCAATTTTTTTTGTACATCTTTGATGTAAGGGAGTGAAATTGCAGCATTCATCCACTTTGTGATGCAGTCTTCCATTAGATCTGAATTGGTGGGACTTTTGTTCTGAGATTGCTAGTAGCTTGCTAAGCAAAGGCCAGTGTACAGCCTGAACAAAGGTTGGATTCTGGGTAAGGAACATGCTCTGTGTTGTGACTTCATGATAGTAAGCCTAAAGCTATGATTATAAAATTAGTAAAAACTATTCACAAAACAGAAAATGATTTTCAAACTTAAGAGAGACAGAAAGTTAAGAGGATAAGGGTATGTATTTTCTCTTCATTGCTTTTCTATACATCCAAAGAGACAAGGGATAATTTGAAGTGAATAGATGTACACTACAACTCTGCCTGATAGAATATTGTCACCTCATGGATCAATTAAAGTATAAATGGGATAGATGTGAAATTGGAGTAGAAGAAGATGGTAATAAAACTTAGTACCTCTGTTATATGAGATAGAAAGACCTGTAAATACTGGAAAGGAATGTATACCACAGGACAGCTGCTCTTAAAATGTAATGATTTAAAACACCACCCAAGAAGTCTTAAATGACTCTGCATCATCTTAGGATTTAATGATTGTACAAACTTAATATTCTTTTAGTTCATAATTGATTACAAACTAGAAAAATGTTAACAAGTCAGTCTAAATCAATAAAGCCTCATAGATTTGCATGTCATAATAGTGGGCTCCCATAATCATTTGTAGAGGAAATAAAACTAATTATTTAAAAAATTAATTTCAGAAAAAAAATGTGTTGACAACTGAAAAAACATGTAATGCTTCAGGCAGAGACCAGATGGAACACTAAAACAAATAACATTAGTGACTTTTAAAAATAATTACTGATGATAAAATCTTATTGGAATAAACATTTTAAAGTAACTAAAATACTAGAAAGACTTTGTTTCTTTGGTTCCTTTTCTAATTGAAATTTCTTAATCTTTTATTGTAAGCATGTAGCATAAATATTTAAAATTAGTTTGAGTATCCGTTACATAATTATATTCATTTAATTTACCTGCATTTGTTAGTAATTTATTCACTCTCATTTATACATGTCATAATGTTCATTTTAAATATTTTATAAGCCTAGTTGTTTTCTGAAGTTACCATTTTTATGAATTTCAGTTTTCCTGTTCTTTACATATAATAAAAGTTATCATTAATAATCAGAAATACTAGTGAAACTTGGCATATGACAAATGCTTTGATGACAATAGGGTCATTCTGAACAAAAGACTTGTTTCCTACCAACTTTAGTCTGGTCTTGCAGAGCAGAGGAGAATGCTTGTTGCCTGAGCCATAGATTTCATACCCATTGGCCTTCAATTCATGTCACTTTGAGGAATTATAATCCCTAATTTTTTTTTATTTATAATCACCAGGAAACAAGTATCTGGACATGTCTGCATGAGGTTAACTAGATTAGTTCAAGACCGGTTAGAAGGTCCACCGTGAATGCGGGCAGCACCATTTCATAGTCTGAGGTCTTCAGCTGAGTAAAAAGGTGACAGTGAGCTGTGCCCCAGATGCAGTGTGACCAGGTGCCTCCGGTGCCTGCCACCATGACTTTCCTGCCATGGTGGACTGAGTCTTGGAACTGTGAGCCTAAAACCCCCTTCCTTTAATGTTGATTTGATTACGGTATTTCATCATAGCAAGATATATAACTAGTATAGTTACTATTGGGGAGGTATGTAAAGAATGACTTCCCTCAAGAAGCAATCTACATGGGAAAGTTTCGTGAAGTCATTTTAGAGTGGTTTCATAGGCATATGGAATTTGTAGACCTATCATATCTGTTTAAAACTGTACAGTGGTATTTTAAGTGACTCTGTCTGAGAATTGTGTCCTGAGTCATTGGCTTTATGAATCTGAGTCTTGCTGCTTATCATACCTAACCCAAAAAGGAGCATGTTTTGAACACTACAAAATATCCATTACATCTTCATCACCACTACACTTGCCGTTTCTGAACTATTATAAACGTGTATTTTTTGAGCAGCTGAGCACTTTGTTGCCATACTTGAACTGACACTATGTTAGTGTTCTGTTGCCCACTCCGGAAGATTCAGACTCTGGTAGCTGTGATTCAGTAGATATAAGAGGTGGGAAAATCCAATTGATCACACTATGTCACCAAACATATTATCACAGTTAATCTCATAAGGCTGTCAAAGGAAATTAAAGTTGCCTTTGGCTGTGCATTGTAAGAACCAACTGAAATTTCACCTGCCTCCATAGCTCACTATAGGCAGCAGCGGGAAACCTTCAATTAACTGTACTGATTCTATTTGTAGTACAAAGGATCTATGGCTTAGGATTGCCTATATGACTTAAAAGAAATAAAAAAAAAATCCTCCACTTTATCTTAACAATATCCTGAAGTACAGCCCCAGAGGACAGGATACTCAGGGTCAACCACAAGCATGGAGCCTAGTAACTAACTCAAAGGCAGCAGGGTCTCAGGTGAACTTTAAAAAACTGGTCTGTCTAGTCAATATGAAACACAGTGCGGGTTCCTTTGAAAGAAAGACAAGCCATACTGCAGAGCAATATTCTACATTCTAGAGACTGTAACAATAAAACGTACAACATAAAATGACTGAATAGACAAAAGGATGGAGTTTTAGAAGAATGAGAAGTTAGAAGGTTTCAGAGGTTAAATACACATTAAGATGAATTTAATAATGAAATGTCATTTCTGTATGATCCTTGATATGGCCCTGAGTCTTGGACTAAATTTTTTTTAAATACTGTTAGAAGAATAGATTAGGGAGTGGTGGTAGCTCTAAAATTTCCCTTTTATCCATTAAAACTATATCATATACCAATTTTTGAGAAAAAAGATAGAGAATTAAAGCTTTGCAAAACTTTACTTAAAATTGAATATTCAAAAAATTGCCTCTATTATTTCAAGATTAAATAAGTTACTATTGCTGAAAGATTAAACATTGAGAAAATAGGAGAATTTCTTAGTTGTGTCACAAAATTAGATTCAAAAGTAAATAATTTGAAATAAATATTGTTGGTTTATATGGAAGTTATTAATGTATGCTAATTCTGAAAAAAATCCTCAATTTTTAATGTTAATATTCAAATTTTAAGTCATTCTAAAATTAGGGTAATATTTTATTGAAAATTAGCAATTAGTTCTGGTAATTTTTTAGAAGATGTATAAAATTATAAGTAACTAATGTATGAATTTCCTGTTCTAATTTATACATGAGGTATTTGAATGGTGGAATTTTTTAATATATTTTGAGTCATAAGACTACTGGAAAGATAAATTGATAAATTATAACTCTCTATGCAGATTATTGTTTCCATGAAGACTTTCCTCAAAAAATTTGAATGAAAATTTATTTATTTTCCAGGAAGTACTTTCTTAAGATTAAGTCAGTCTTCTTGCCTCTGTACTAACTTCCCACATCTTTAATAAAATGATTACCTCATGAACTCATTATATATTTCATAAATAAAAACTGCATTTTAAGAACGCATTTCTAAAAGTAATGCAGTTTTGTCGGTTCATGCACACTCATGATGGACTTTATGCTCACGACAGACATGTCAGCAGAGC
>CABHPQ010169780.1:0-34823 GCA_902168405.1 Peromyscus aztecus
GCCTCAGCCCCTCCCACACCCTCTTCCTTGCTTGTGAGCCACTTGATTCTACCAGGGTTTGGCCAGGGTGCGCCCTCTGTGGGGCATAGATCAGTGCAGTGACCTTTGCCCTCCAGTTGGTTGCAGCTGCTGCAGTCAGTATCTCACTATCTTTACTGTGAAATTACTATTTTAAAAAGTACAGATTTTTTTTATTTTTCTGAGATTACAATATAATTGAGTTATTTCTTCCTTCTCTTTACTCCTAAATTTTTTTTAAGATTTCATTTTGTATGTATGCATGTTTACCTGCATGTGTGTATGTCAGATCACCTTAAACTGGAATCATGGGTAGCTGTGAGCTGTGGATGCTGTGCTGGGAATTCTCTGTAATAATAGCAAGTGCTCTTATCTCTCCAGCCCTGTTGTTTGGATTTTTGAAAGTCTCCCTACATATCTCTGGCTGTCATGTAACCCACCATATATATTTATAGATCAGACTGGCCTCGAACTCACAGAGATCCACTTGCCTCTGACACCTGAGTGCTGGGATTAAAGGCGTGTGCCCAGCTGGTTTTTTGTTTGTTTGAGGGTTTTTTGCTTTTTTAAAAATTTGTGTGTGTGTGTGTGTGTGTGTGTGTGTGTGTGTTTAATATAATAATAAAGCAAGCCAAACCATTTGTGTTAAGGTTCATTTCAGCTGCACCAAATGCATTATAAATGTGCAACTAGCACATTTGTCTCCAGATCTTTTTCACCTTGTCCAAAATACCAATCATCCCCCCCTCCAACACCCCAGCAGTCCCTGGTGGCCCCTAGTGGCCATTCTTGGTCCCTATGGGTTCATTATTCTCTGCATTTCATAGAAATGAAACAACGGAGGACATATGTGGCCTTTGTGTCTGGCTTCTTCTCCAACCACATTTCAAGTCTCATCTGTGTGGTATGTCAGTGCTCCAAGCTTTTCATGACTGAGCAATAGTCCACCATGTGACATGGCTTGTCTGTCGAGACATATGCTGATCCGCATTTGCGCCAGTTATTCCTGTTGGGGCCTGCGTAGTGTGAAGTGCACCGAGGAATGTTGCTGTGTGTGTCCAGCATTTGTCTCAGTCTGTTTCTAGTGGTGACCCTTGAGCACATAGATTCTCCCAGGATCTTTGGCTATTTGCTGGTATAGAAAGAAGTCACAGAGGACCATCCATCTTGCCTCAAGATGCAACAGATCCTGATAGGCAGATAATAACAGGCTCCTATCAGGCCAGGGCTTGGTGATCATAGTGTACCCCTCCAATCTGGGGTCCCCAGTTGCTAGTCGGTACTTGTGTTTCCTGGGTGTGAGTGTCTATATGACAGCCAGAGTCTCCAGCTAGGCCTCTGCTACACCACTAAATATTTTAGCAAAGGAACATTTTTTTAACTGAGTGGCCAGATGTCCAAGTTGACAAAGTGCTTAAGGCGTTTGCCTGATAAAAAGCCTGAGCCCCTGCTAGATGGAGATTGAAAACTCGCCTGAGGCAAGTGTGTGATATTAAAAACATCCCCGGATCCTTTGTGCGGGCTCTGTGCATGGAGGTTTGAAGTGGGCATCCATCTGTCGCCACAGCGTGGCCTGATACTCAACAAAGCCTGATCGATCTTGGAGCAGGGCACTCTGCAGCAGTCCGAGTAGGACCATGAGGCTAAGAGCTGGCTCCACACTGAGGGAGCATCATCAATATGTATGAGCTGGCCTGTGGCTGGCGGAGCTGAGCTGGGCTTATGAAGAGGGCATAGACTGGTCTGTGGAAGCACCACCAAGCCTCTCCCCAGCTTTGTCTCCCAACTCTGCTTGCTGGAGATATTTGCTTCCTGGAAAATTACTTCTGGCATCTAGGAGCCTCCAAAGAACAGGAAGGATCCAATGGAGGTCACAGTTCTCTCCTGTGCAGAGGTGGACATTGGCCCAGAGCCTGAGCAAAACCAGATGTCTACCCAGACCATAAGGGAGAGGAAGGAGAAGGCCTTGGGAGGGGCTGGGGTAACAGGTTTCCCAAGAGCTGGGCACAGCCCACCCTAGCACATGGTACAAAGAAAGAGCTAAGAATCCCTGTGGGGATGAGTGGAAATTTCAACCCCAGCTGTGATTTGGCACCCAGGGGGTTGACTTTTAAACTACTGTGTGCATGTGACTCCATGGAGGTCCTTGGCACTGACATGGATCTAGGACAGGTAGCATTATTGACGTGGAAGACATTCTATGGTAGGTCTGACCTATACAACCTGGTTTTGTTTGTACCACTGGCACCATGGCTATTATGATGCTAGTGACCGTCTGTTGAGCTTTCTGTGGGCAGCCTGTTATTTCACTTAACTCTAACAGACCCTCAGGATGAGGATGTCATCTCCTGCCTTTTGTATATGGCCTAAGCTGGACAGGAAATGAACTTTGCCTCTGGGTCCTGGCTCTGCTCTGGGAAAATGTGGCTACGCATGCTTTCTTCTTGGTCACTGTACAGACTCAGTGGGCACATTTAGCTCTGCAGGAGTCTGGTGATCACACAAGGATCCAGTGTAAATTCCAGAGCCTGGCCATGTGGGTAGACTCAATCTGGCTGCTCAGCCTGCACATGTCCCATGGTCATGAGCTCTCCTCTGCTCAGCTCATTTTGATGTGGATGAACATATCCTTCCTTGACTTCCGAGCATGAAGGCTGATAGATTCCTGGACCTGAAGGGGGCAGCTGCCACTCAGGTAAGGGACACAAGTGAGGTGCTAATATGAGGCAGACCCTGATCAGGAGAGGTGCTTAGGTGAGTATCCTGGTTTCCTTCAGCTTGCAGCGATACAACATTGACCAGAAGTATCTTGGGAGAAAAGGATTAATTTGGCTATAGTTCCAGATTACAATCCATCATTGAGGGAAGTCAGGTGGGAACTCAAGCAGGACCCTGGTGTAGAAATCATTGCTGGCTTGTTCTCATGATTATTCACTCCAGGGTTATACTTACCTAGCTTTCTTTTTTTTCTTTAGATTATTTATTTTATGTATATAAGTGTTTTGCTTGTACGCATGTATACATACTACATATGTACTGGTGTCTGTGGGGTCCTGAAGAGATTATCAGATCCCCTGGAACTGGAGTTATAGCCACCATGTGGGTACTGGGAACCAAACCCAGTTCCTCTACAAGACTGTCAAGTGTCCATCTCTCCAGACTATTTGCTAGCTTTCTTTTCTTTCTTCCCTTCCTTCCTTCCTTTCTTCCTTCTTGCCTTTCTTTTCTTTCTTTTTTTTTGGGTTTTTTCAAGACAGGTTTTCTTTGTGTAGCCTTGACTATCTGAGAACTAACTCTGTAGACAAGGTTGTCCTTCAACTCACAGAGATCTGCCTTCTTCTGCCTCCCAAGTGCTGAGATTAAAGGCATGTACCATCACTGCCCAGCTTACTAGCTTTCTTATATAGTCCACAAACAATGCCTAGGGATGGTACTTCCCACAGTGGACTGAGGTCTTATGCACCAATTAATAATTAAGACAATCCCTCACAGACACGTCCACAGACTTACCTGATAAACACAATTACTCCTTTGGTGAGGTGACTCTAGGATGTATCAACTAGGACAGGTGAAGTGTGCAGGTAAGGCAGTCAGATGAGGCATGCAGGTGAAACAGTCACTGCTCAGTTGGGCTGCGCAGGGGACTCACCACTAGGCCAGCTCACAGGTTCTCATAGCTACAGTGATTAAAAACTCATCAGTCGCCTGGTGGTGGTGGCACTTAGGAGGCAGAGTCAGGCGGATCTCTGTGAGTTCGAGGCCAGCCTGATCTACAGAGTGAGATCCAGGACAGGCACCAAAACTACACAGAGAAACCCTGTGTATTCAAAGCTCTCTCTTTCATTCTTTTCCAGGAAGGTAGTGCTGTCCATGCCTCCAAAGTTCCCTTCAAAGGCACCTTTGGTCATCACGCAGAATCTGTGTGAGAGGTGGGCATGCAACCTATATCCAGCTTTTTGATGAGCTTTGTTCTACCTTGAAGATATTTCTGAGCCTGAGAATTATAGATAAGCAGGAAACTGGCCAATCAGGCTGGTTGGAAACAAGGGAAGGGTGCGGCGGGAAGGTGCTACTCTGTGTCTCCCACCCGCTTCTCTTCCCTCCCATCCTCTACTCTTTATCCCTTCGTGCCTCCTCCTCTCCTCTCTCCTTTCTTTCCCCCCTTTCCTCTTCCTTCTGCTGATATCTCCTTTCCACTGGATCAGACACTGTTTCCTGAGGCTGTTGCGGGCTGAGGCCACCCTCCTGACTACTAGGATTCAGCCTGTTGCAGAAAGTCTGGCTACTATAGTTTCTTTCTTAGGGTGCCCCTCTACATTCTTAGCAATCTTTGGGTGGCTGCCTACATACCTGTAACTTCTGGTAGCCCTCCATACTGTGTGGCAAGGGTGTCTTAAAATGAGTGCCTAGAAAACCAGAATACAGGGAAGTTTGCAAGGAATCCCTTTCCAGAAACCTTCCAAGGTGGCACCCCAACCCTGATTGGACTAGGTAGGGCATGGGTCTTCTGTGGGTGAGGTTGAGTCAGAGACCTTGGTTCATGTTCTGGTACCTGTAGGCAGCAACTGAAGGACCTGAGATGAACCCCCTCACCTCCTTCTCCTGTCTCCCACCTGTGAGGTGGGAGTAACAAGATACATGATTCTTCTCACTGATGCTTGTGTTTCCAGAGCATGTGGCATGCATAGCAACAGCACTGAGCCCACATGGCCCTAAGATAGCCCCACAGTGTCGCTTCTGGGCAGAGAACTGAGGGGCTGCTGGACTGGCAGGCATCAGGTAGTTTCCCTGTAATGTGTGCACAGGTGTGTAACCTTTGACCCTCACATGTATTGCATGCCAGGGTTAGGGACACATGGTTGGCCAGCTCTGAGCCTCTGATTCCTCCAGCAGAATAAAGTCAGAGGTAAGACTTGAATGTGCCCAAAGGAGGAAATGTAAACCCAGTGGTACCCGGTGTGGGCCTGAGGTATGGCTGGGTGACTCTGACTTCTCACAGAATTGAATGATCTTCTAAGGCTGCTGCCAGAGGCCTTGGAGCTCTACAGCTGAGTCCATACACTAGATGGCTGAGAACAAAACGTGCTCCCTCTTACACCTTGAAGCAGGGACGGGAATCAGCGGCAGCAAACCTCCTGCCTCTCTCTGCTCCGTCCTTACGTTCTGTCTCTGAGCTCCTGCTTTGGCTCTCGTCAGGTCGCACAGAACAGGACAATAGGGGATATTGCCTGCTCTCCAGACTTGCAGCTTTATCACTTTTCATCATATAGGTCATGGTCACAGACCTGGAAACAGGATGGTGGCCTGTTTCGGACTGATGAAGTCCCATGTATGAGGATTTGCCCGAGGTGCAGTGATACCAAGAGAGGCAAGCAAGTCCAGGACTCTGCAGGGATGGAGCTCAGTTTGCTGGGGACTCACTGAGTGTCCTTTTTCCTGAATGGCAGCAGGCCCAGTGGGTTCCATGTTTGGGCAGGAAGGGTGTGAACACAAGACAAAGCAATAGCTTTATTCACTGGACTGTGCTGGTTTATCTCAAGCTCACCTCAGTCTAGCACATCCATGCTTGGTCGCTGACTGGGAGAGCTGTATGCACTACTGTAGTGTATTTTTTTTTCAATTATAGTTTTCTGGGAATTTATGCAAAATAACCAACTAGAGTCACTTAGGTCCCATCATCAAGTTACTGCTCATGATGGCTAAGATCATGCCATGCTGGGACCATATATACCCTTTGAGGATCGTCACTCAGCCCATAAAAATACCCACAAGTGGTGGAGGGTAATTCAGGGAGTAGAAGCCTGTGCGGAAGAAGGCCTCCCCCTTGTCCCATTTGCCGTCCTTGAGCACCTGGAGGCCGGGGGTGGCCTGTTCACAGGTCCCTCCAGAGTTGTTTATGCTTGGGCGGCTGCCACTCCCTCAAAGTGGAGGCCAAGCTAACATGGTGGCACAAGCCTTTAATCCCAGCACTCAGGAGGCAGAGGAGGATGGATCTCTACAAATACAACACTAGTCCGGCCTTCCTAGTGAGTTCAAAGCCAGCCAAGGTTACAAAACAGAACCCTGCCTCAAACAACAAGAACAAACCAAAATGGAGGCTGTATATGCGGCCAACAGCTCTGCTCATGTGTTCCCTTGGGTCCTGGGACTGTCTGCCTCAGAGGGACTAGGTGAATCGATGCTGTTAGAGGGTGGCTGCATAGTATTCTCTCAGTGAGTGGCCAAGTCATTTCTTGGTCCTGGTTGACAGAATGGAAATTACTGGCCCCTGGTCACCTGGCTGCTTGGGCCTCCTGCCAGGGTCTGGCAGTGTTGAGGGCAGAGCTGTCAGTTGTCACTCTGTATAGATCTCTTCAAGACCAAACGTGTTTCATCTCTCTGGGCAAAGCAAGGGTAATAGCGGCAGGCACATTTACTACCACTTTCCAAGTGGCATTAATGTCCAGAGAATTGTGTGCAAGGCATTCATATGCAAGTGTGTGGATGTGTGAACACACATGTACAAGTGTGTGAGTGAGCACGCATGTGTATGTGCAACCATAGGTGTGTACCTGTCTAGACATGTGTGGGCTGCATGTGTAGGTACGTGTGGGTATGCACTTGTGTGTGCATGTGTATACATGTACAAATGTGTGTGTGTGTGTGTGTGTGTGTGTGTGTGTGTGTGTATGGGCAAGTGCCACATGTGGCTGTGGTTTTTGGGTCCTGGCTATGCAGGGAGAAGGAAGAAGATAGTAAATTTGATGTAAGCCAGTTTCGGGTGCAAGGGACTCCCTGGGCATGGGTGGCTTATGGCTTTATGATCTGGGTATTGTCCAGGACCTGGTGACTGTAAAGGGATCTAAGCATGATTCAAGACTCTGCTGTTATCCTCCTAAAATCCTTAATGGTTTTGGAATAAAGGTCCCTATTTCATCCTGTGCTTAGACTGCAAACTCCCAGCCCTGTTCCAGCAGCCCAGGGAGTAGGAATATCTGTCATCTTTCAGAAGAGACAGCAGAGCATTTTCCCTGGGGGCCCTTGCTGTGCGAGTTCTCCTGAATTTTGGTCTTATTTAATATGTGTAATGTGCAGAGAAGCAGGTCAGCATTTCAGATCAGCTCCCAGCACGTAACGAGGGCAGCTGCTTCTGTCCATCTGGAGCCTGCCTGCCCTGGTATTCCCATCCCAGGCTCAGCCACAGGTCTTGCCCACCGACGTCTGCTGGTCTCTTCTTAATGAGCGATTTTTGGATTAAAATGGGAGTCGGCAACAAGGGCACCGATCTATATTAATTCTCAGCAAAATGAAAATTGCAAAGATTTACTTAGGGTCGTTACAGGAGGAAATTTAATCACAGCTTCATCCCTAGCATCCATTGGCTGGATGCATAACTGTTACCACTGGGGGATTTTGAATCCCCGTGTGTGCCCTGCATCAACCCAGGAAATGGCCCTGGATAACCCTCCAGGGCTTGGGGCGGGGTCTGTCACTTGAACAGTGAGTGACTGAACGTTGATTTACTTATTAAAGATATCACCTGATCAAAGAAGTACAAAAGGGAAATTGGGAGATGACATGTGAGTTGGACACACACCCCCCTTCTGTCTCTGGGAGGCAGCCAGCGTTCAGTGGTGTCTTTCCTTGACACCCATTAGGGGTGGTTTCAATGTATCCAGGGCTTTCTTCCTTGCCACTCATGGGGACTTTCCCTCATAAGATCTGTCACAGCTGGTTTAAAGTCTGTGGTTTCTTAGGTTTCCAGCCATGAGAACCAAGCACTCAGCTGCAGCCCTGGGTGATGAGCTCTGGACCCACTGTGGCCTCCTCCTAGATTGCATTTCTGCTTAGTTAGCACTCATGGAGACTCCTCACTCAAGATGCTCGGGCTGACTTTGACTCTCCCTCCTGTTTCATCTCCACCTTCCGGGCAGATCTGCTTGAGCCATAGAAGCCTCTCTAGGAACGCAGAAGGCAAGCTCACTCAGAAGGGGTGTGCAGCGTTGGTCCTTCATGGTGGAGCTTCTCTGTAGCCTGAGCAGGAACACCTTTAGATGCCTTGGGATAGATTAGTGGGATTTTTTTCAGCAAGATTAAGTTCAGACTGGAATCTTCATCCCCAAATGTCTCTCACCCCAGAGGCTCCCTCGAGGTCACACCTATAGAAATCAGGGGTGGGGACTGTCTGAGAGTGACAGCTATGGTAGCTGCAGGCAGACAATGCATGCCCAAGGGCAAGGCTGAGCTCCCAGTATTGCCCTGTTTTCTCAAGTCCAGATGTAGACCTGTTCTCACCTTTGTGATGGGCTGAGGCCCAGTAAGGAATCTGGGTAGTCTGTGCTGAGCAAAGCCTCCCTTTCAACTGCTGAACTGAAGCAACTCTCTGGAGTCATCACCTGCGCAAAGGAAGATCAGAGACACAGGGTCAGGGTGCTTGTGGGGGGGTTGGAGTAGGTAATGGCAATATGTTATAGCTTGTCATGGTAGTGGGCACATGTATTGACTGTGTATTATCAGCATCTACAGAACTGTACATCTCAGAAGGGGACATTTTACTGTATAGGCATAATACCTCAATAATGGTGGCTTAAAAATAAAATTGTGAGCTGTAAAACTGTTTTGGAGAAAGATGGGGGTTGCCTGATGTTGTGAACAACTTTAGTGTTGTTGGATGAGACATCTAAAAGTGATTAAAATTGGACTGGGGTGTAGCTCAGTGATAGAATGCTTATTTAACACATACAAGACCCAGGTTTATCCCTAGTACTACACAAGAAAATATTTAAGTGATATATATGTTATTCATATTTTACCATGATTGAAGAAGAAGGAAGAAGAGGAAGAGGGGGAGGAGGAGGAAGAGAAGGAGGAGGAGAAGGAGGAGGAGGGAGAGGAGGAGGAAGAGGAGGAGGAGGGAGAGGAAGAGGAGGAGGAAGAGGAGGGAGAGGAGGAGGAGAAGGAGGAGGAGGAGAGGAAAGGGGCTGGAGAGATGTTAGTAGTTAAGTACACTGACTGCTCTTCCAGAGGAACCCAGGCTTGATTCCCAGCATCCACATGGTAACTCACAACCATTTGTTTCTCCAGTTCCAGGGGATCTGATACCCTCTTCTGATATTATTGGGCAAAACACCCATATGCATAAAATAAATTAACTTAGAAAAAGAAAAAGGAAAGAATCATATCGTGGGAGGCTGATCAACTCCCTTAAAGAGCAGTCATGCGTTCTCCCACCTTCAGGCCTTTCAGAACAATAATCGTTGTGTTTATTGGCCACAAGCATTCTTTCAGTGGGATCCCAGGTCCTGGTTATATGTGACCTCCCTGACCAGAAACTTTTACCAAAGAGCCACAAAGCTATGTCACTGAAGTTTTAGCAGAAGCCATGCGACTCTCAGCTGCCTGGACAATGAGCTTGAGTTAGTGCCTACAAGGACCTGGAGAATGTGACTCTTCCACTTAACCTTCAGTGCAGAAGGCCTCTTCACTGTCACTCCACAGAGTAGGGAGCGCCCAGGTGGGATTACGGGGAGGCCTGAGTGCCCATCTCAAGCCTGGTCTCCGAGGACAGGATCTGAGGAAAGAGCTCACAGTGACAGAGAGAACTCCTTGTTCACTTGTGTGGTGGGGCAGAGGTGCAGGGTAAGAACAGTTGAAACCCAGCATCCTCTTTGTGGGCCTGTTCATTTTATGGGTGTGTTCAGAGGGCCACAAGTTGTATCAAGGTTTCCTAAGAAAGTGTCTTTGGAGTCTGTCCACTCCTGTCATCTGTTAGCATAGTCATTTTCCAGTGAGATATTACATTGTATCCCTCCCTGTTCCTTGTAGTGCGGGAAGCATTTCCTCCAATGTTAATGAGTTAACCACATCTCTTCAAACCAGAAGCCCCACACAGCCATTTCCTGGGCTGATAGAAATGCCCTTTTTGCCCTTTGCAGAGCTGGACAACCAAGGGTCTCTCAGAGCCAGATGAAATCTGAAGCTGACTTGGTGATCCAAAGAGCTGGGAATGTTCTGCTTCAAGACTGGAACCTAGGGCTGGCGAGATGGCTCAGTGGTTAAGAGCACTGGCTGCTCTTCCAGAGGACCTGAGTTCAATGTCCAGCAACCACATCGCGGCTCACAACCATCCATAATAGGATCTGATGCCTTCTTTATATAGAGCACTCATATATACGTAAAATAATAGATAAATCTTTAAAAAAAGAAGACTGGAACCTAGAACTCAGGAGCCTCAAGGGGGAAAAAGCTGTGTGTACCTCCACAAGTATGTACACACATTACACATAGGCATGTTGCACTACATAGGAATGCACACAACACACACACATATTCTTGCCACTCATTCATGTGCACATTCAATCAAAACCCACACATATGAAACCTAAGTGCATGTGCACATGTCACATGGACACATGTGTGTATTTCAATGTATACATACATTCAATAGTGTTTAGAATACTGTGCTCACTTGTTGTTCATGTGGTTCCAGACAGGACTGAGGGCTGCTGGTCAGTTGTTCTTTGCCAATCAGGGTTTCCCGTCTAGGCCTTTCCAAAACCAGATCCATTAGCACCTCATCTGTGGGCAGTAAACATGGCCTGGAACCCAAAAATGCACATGGGATACTTTGAGGAGAACTCCTTGACGGTTAGGGGGAAAGGCTGCGCACAGAGAGGCATGGATGTGGGCAGGACCCATGTTTAGTCCCACCCTGCAGGTGGTGATACGGTTCAGAGAGGAAGTTCAGGGAATGAGCCCAGCATTTTCCAGGAATGGACATGGACAGGACCCTGCTCTGGATGCAGGCCCTCCAGGTGTGGTTGATATATTGTGCACCCCAACAAACTTATCTGGGGTCAGAAGACAGAACAGCCACTAGATAGAGGCCAGAAAATGGTGGCACACACGCCTTTAATCCTATCACTTGGGAGGCAGAGATCCGTCTGGATCTCTGTGAGTTCAAAGCCACACTGGAAACAGCCAGGCATGGTGACTCACGCCTTTAATCCCAGGAAGTGATGGCAGAAAGCAGAAAGGTATATAAGGCATGAGGACCAGGAACTATAGCTGGTTAAGCTTTTAGGCTTTGGAGCAGCAGTTCAGCTGAGATCCATTTGGATGAGGACACAGAGGCTTCCAATCTGAGGAAACAGGATCAGCTGAGGAATTGGTGAGGCGAGGTGGCTCTGGCTTGTTCTGCTTCTCTGATCTTTCAGCATTCGCCCCAATAACTGGCACCGGGTTTGTTCTTATTAATAAGACCTTCTAACAATTCATGCTACACTCCAGGAGCAGGTTTTGTCCATTCTGGTGGATGTTTTTCCTCCTTCTGGTCCTCTGAGTCACCGAGGTAGAACAGACTGGAAAGTTCTGAATTAATATCATTTTATTTGTCCTAAACATTGGAAATTCTGATTCCCTGGCATCCTCTGTGGAGTGTATGAGGACGCATTGGGTGGGAATAGCTCTGTCCAGAGGCTGCTTGTCTCTGTCCAGTGTACTTGTCTCAACAGTCCTTCTGCATCAGCCTGTTGCTGAGGTCCTTGGCACTAACCGGCTCATTGATGGTGCATTAGTACATTTCTGACACTGACACTGTGGGCTGTTCCCACTTGGATGTGTTAAACATGGAATTCAGCATGCAGCTCACGGACAGTGTTCCACTGCTCTACACAGAGCATAAGCACAAGGTCCATGGACTTTGAAGTCCTGGCTCCACCCACACCACCACAGGTCATTAAGTGCTCCTCTGGGGCTGTCTCTGACCCTCATCAGACCATGGCACCACAGCATTGGCCAAGGCAGACTGAGGACCATTTGATGCCTCAGGGTCTGCTGGGGCTGTATAAGATAGAATTTTCCCTGTGTGAAACACAGAGACCATTTGTTTCCAGGGGTTTTAGAACATATAGTAGTCAGAAAGCAGGAAGTGCTGAGAGAGCCTGGCACAGCTGTGGATGCTGCAAGCCTGCTGTGGCAGCAGGGGACAACATCAAACCTACATCCATCCTGTCAGACGCCTTGTGGCTATCAAGAGCATCATAGATCTCATGTGTCTTAGCATTTTGGCCAAAAATCCTGGCTGGGCAAGCTCTCTTGAGGACAGTAAAAGTGGTCCTTGTAGAGCTAGAGAGACTAGCCTCATGTCAGGCTAAATCAGAGGCCTTGGGAGGGTGACAACTAGGTGTTCATTGCTTTGGACAAAGTGGGACTCAGAGGTAGAAACTGGACAGAAAGATACATTAGGTAGGTATTCTCTGATGTGCTGGCTGTTATTCTGAGCCCCTAAGTTAGTAGCCCAGGGTGGAGTGGGCATGCCAGGTGACCTGAGAGTCTTGAGAACACAGGCCACCCAAGGGTCACACCCGGCTCAACATTACATTGTGATGGCCATGCCTCCCTTTATGCAGACTCTGGCTGCTTGAGCCCCATAAGTTTACAAAGGTAATCTTGGAGAACAGAGATAGTGACCCAGGGCGATGCTGGCCTACTCAGAGACCCTCTTCCCCATGTGCAGCCCATAACTGTCACCCTCCTTTCTGGTAGTCACTCAAAAGCAGCTTTTCTGGGCTGGAGGGATGGCTCAGAGGTTGAGAGCACCGACTGCTCTTCCAGAGGTCCTGAGTTCAATTCCCAGCAACTACATGGTGGCTCACAACCATCTGTAACAAGATCTGGTGCCCTCTTCTGGCCTGCAGTCATACATGCTGTATATATAATAAATAAATAAATAAATAAATCTAAAAAAAAAAAAAAAAAAAGCAGCTTTTCTACATGACATAAGTAAATACCCCCCGGGGGAGCTTCAGGCTGGCAAAGCATCGACCTGAGTCACTTTTACTGAACGGACAATACTGGCTTTGAAGGTCAGTTAGCTAACTGTTTGAACCTTTCTGTGCTCATGGCAACATGGGTTTTGTTCCTCTGGGGGTGTGTTTGCATTCATGTCGGATCTTTTCTGTTTTCCAGAACAGACTGTTGTTGAGGTGTCGGAACACAAAGAACGGCTGGTTACAAAGAGGCAATTGTTAGAGAAATGGTTTAATACATTGTAAATCCCTCCATCTCTATCCCTTCAAAAGGGAATAAAGACCAAAAACAGATCACAAACAAATTTACATTATAAAATTGCTGTCATCATTCTGTGCCGGATTAACCCAGGCTTAGGAGCCTCTGCTCAGCAATTGCACTTCGGGTTCTTTCCTTTGGCAGAGCAGACGGTGTGGCCCAAGTGACTTTGGGGATGAGATGGTGGTTTTTCACTTCCTATAGAAAATTAGAAAAATAGTGTTTGTCCTTTGTGAAGAAGTACCTCCTGTGCTGGCTGGATGGCTTAGCAGGAAAGGCACCTGCCACCAAGGTGATGACTTGAGTTTGGACCCATATGGTAGAAGGAAAGAACCGATTCCTGAAAGTTGTTCTCTGCTCTCCACATGCGTGCTATGCATGCACACCCCTCCCTGTCACATACAAAGTAAGTAAAAATGTAAAAGTAAAAACATTTTCTTAAAGTGCCTCTCGAGGCTGGAGAGATGGCTTAAAGATTAAGAACACTGGCTGCTCGTCCAGAGGACCCAAGTTTGTTTCCCAGCACCCACACCAGGCAGTTCATAACTACCTGTAACTTTCAACTCCAGGAGGATCCAATACCTCAGGTCTCTGAGGGCATTTGTACTTGTGTGCTTATACCAACACACAGATACACACAGTTAAAAATAAAGTAAGTATTTTTAAAAGTCCATCCTGTTAAAATTTTCATTTGGGCTGGGGACACTTCTACTTGATTCTCCAATGAGTTGGGCAAATCTGCACGCGAGAGGGTGTGAATTCAACTCTGAGATGAAATTAACAAAATGAAACATCTGAAGAGTTGCAGAGAGTTAGAGGGGATGCTGGGAAGGGGGTGCCTTGGGCCTCCTCTACTTTTCTGGGGTTGGAGCTGAACTTTCAGTAGCATTCAGAGTTGTTGGATGTCCCCACAGCCTGACTCTGTGGTGTGTGTGTGTGCGCGTGTGTGCGTTTTTCAGACCAAGTTTTCTTTACTTGGGAGAAACAAAGGCCTTTGTGTAGATGGAACCTTGAGATATGTGGGGACTGAATATGCCACAAGCCCCAGGTGTTGATGGGAGAACCGTCAGCAAACAGTTTGGCTTTGTGTGGCTAGTGCCTACAGTGTTTCAGTTACAGGAAGCACAAAGCACGGAAACTTACGGAGAGACAGTCTGTGTGTTTTTAAGAAAGGAGGGGAAGGGAGATGATGTTGAACTTAAGACTCTTGGCTCTTAAATCAGGTCACCTTAAGTCTCCTGACCTGTGTGGCAAGCTGGATGCCCTGAGGAGAGTAGCAGGCCAGATCAGACATCCTGGAGTGGACATGACAGTTAGTGAATGAAGATGGTGTAGGACTTGGCTGGGCAATGTGGTTCCTAGGGAGCCATTGGGCTCATACCAGTCAAGCCCTGTAAGTTGGACTCCACCAGGCCCTTCTCAGGATAGGCGAAGTCAGTGTCTTTGAGCTGCTCAACTAGCAACCAGCAGGGCTGACTTCACTCATGTGGTCAGAAGAGGAAAGTGGCGCTGACTCAAAACTACCTCTTCCCAGATGGGAGGGACCTAGGGTTGTCACCAGCTTCCAGCCTTGTTTGATGGTGGCTTCCCCTGGCTTGGGTGTGGTCAGACAATGTGAAGCAGGAGGACATGGGGCCAGAGACTCAATGGACGTTGCCCATCCCCCCAATGACAGACAGCTGACAGTGACTTTTCTCGTTAGTCCCATCCCTAGTATCTTTGAGAGATTCTATGAGCAGGTGTTGAAAGAGAAAAGGGATAGAGCATTGTGCGTTTGTGTGGCTCTAGAATCTGTTCCCTAGATCGGTGGCATTTCTTGGTAACTTTCAGACAAAGGGGAGAAGCAAAGGGCATTTCAGTGCTCTATATAGTCACAGCTGGAGCTGCCCCAAGGCCACTGTGGCCACGAGCCACGAATGAGTATGAAGTACTGGAAACATCTTTGGTAGGAAGAGGTGAGCTCCGTGAGCAAGACAGCGACTTGAAGGCTGCCATGATTACATATGGAGACATAAACATTACAAATAAAAATGATTTTACCCATCTCTGTTCATGTTTTACACAGCCTCTAGGAAAATGTAAGCTTCACATAGCACCCACTTCCCTGTGTGGGACACACTGACTCAGCATAGAGGGAAGATCCCAGGTCTGGGGACACTGCCTTAACACAACCACACCCACTTTCCTAAAAAACAAAACAAAAACACAAGCAAAACAAAACAACAAAACAAAAACAACCACAACAAGAAGAAACAATGAGCTCTGAAGAATGCTAGTTCAAATCCCAGGTGTAAATGAAGTGCTTCCCCAATGACTCACAGTGATTCTCACCCATAGGAGCTTAACCCTTTACTCCCAGGAAAGAAACAACCAGAGCCCCCATGAGCTGCTTCAAAAGAGCCACACTTACAACAGGTGCCCTTGGTGGCTGAATTTTGCTGTTCAGTGCTGAGGTTATAAAGGGTAGCCTCAGAATCGAAGCTTGCTGTGCAAGTCCAAGGATGTTTTATGAATGGCCACAATTGTTTTTATTAATATCACATTGCTTTATTAATAGCCACAATTAAGAAAGGTATGGAGCTTCACTTTGAAAAACCCCACCTTACTCATTCATCCCAGTGAAAGTTTTGCTGATATTTGGAGAACAACTTGCAGTTTTAAAATGTTCTGATTTAATTTGAACTTTTATTTAAGATTAGTAATTGGGGATATTTTTATTAATAAAATGATTAGAAGTTTTTTGGGGGAGTTATTATTGTTTTATTTAGACAAGGTCTTGTAGTTCAGACTGAAATTGAATTGAAACAATTCTCCCATTTCCATTTCCCAAGTGTTGAGGTGGTTTATGAACCACTACCACACCCTGCTCTTTAAACGCTGCTTTCATTCTAGGGGAAAAGATTTTTTTCCCTTTTCTTTTCCAAAGGTTTTTTTTTTTTTTTTTCCTTTTTTCTGAGAGGGTCTCACTAAGGCTGACCTCAAAATTTCCATCCCCTGCTTAAGTCTCCGCAGGTTAGGGACCACTGGTGTGTGTGTCACCCCACTTCACCGTTCTCATGTGCACTCACGGATCCATTTTAAAATCTCAAAGACTTCTTGGGGCTCTAGAAGAAGGATCCCAAGTCAATACTATTGTAAGACTGAAATTATAAATCAAGTCATAGCACTTAATTTGATATTAAATTTTAATAATATTTTTGTAAAAATAAGCTGGAATCAAATACTTTATTCTGCACACCATCCCTGGTCTTAACAGAGAAATACAGGACTTTTTCAAATAACTGTGGGTAAGGACCCCAGAACTGACAACACTTGAGTTTCCAGCTTTCCCTGTTCATCTTAAGAGAACTTGAAAAACAGTCTGTTTTGAAATGTGCAAAGGAGACTAGTTTAGGGGAGGGGAAAAGACAATTAAGAAATAAAAAAATGGAAATGAGCAGAAACCAGTATTAAGCATATGTCTTTATGAATAAGACTTAATCACACACGTCATTTTGCAAATACAAAAGGGCCTTTTCAAATGCATTAATTGAAGTTAAGCGCTATGGACAGGCGCTTTGTAGGGCGGCAGCCCTCTCCCGATTTGCTTTGCATCTACGAAGGCCAAGATAATTGGGTAAACAGAGGCAGAAATTGCCGACCCACCGAGCGAAAACCAGCAAGCATCTCAGGCTCCCGGGCTAAGGCTCCGACTAGGGACAGTGGCAGGATTCTGGGTTGCGGTCCGACTTTGCGAACGACCAGTCCAGCGGCCGGGTACTCACCGGTAGCCCGGCTTCCTCCAGAAGTTTCCGAACTGGCGCAGAGGGGTTTGGTTGGCCCTGAATCTAGACAGGAGGCCTTGGCTGACCCTCCAGGGTCAAGTAGTCCCGTGCAAGTTGTGAGGACCTGTATTCCACCAGTCCCCTTGGAACATGCAAAACGAAATGACGTCCATCCCAGCCCACAGGAGGCAGGCGCTGGAGATCCAGGCATATTTAGGGATGAGTTCACAGACTTTGAGGCCAAAGACGGTTTCCTGAGCCTTTGGGCAGGAAAGAACGTTAAGAGAACAAGCTCAGACTTGGAAAATGCTGCAAATCTCAGCTCCTGGATTCTTTCTATGTCTGCTCTCATGTCCTTTGCAAAGGACTGCGGGGGAATCTCGCTCAGCGGCCGGTCCGGAGTCTTGGAGCTGTTAGAGGTCCCCGGTGAGGGGCCACACCCGTTCTGCGGAGCAAGACCCTGCAGGTTGGCTTAGAAGGGATTGGGGCAGAGGACGATCCCTAGTGCTAGGAAGTGGTCAAGTGGTGCTCTGTGCCTGCGCTCCAGAGTCTTGGGCAGAGTCACCTGTCAGAAGTGGGACCAGCCACTACCTGTTCCCTCCCAGTGTCTTTCTTTTGGCGCACGGCTGGGCGTTGCGCCCAGCGGACGCCCAGAGAGCTCTGTGGATGCGGCGGAGTCTTGAGTACAGTCTCTGACTCTGCCAGGACCGACTTCGAGTTCTGCACCCAACAGTTCTGCAAGCAGGGTCGGTCTGGGGTCCGGCTGCCTTCTCCCCATCGGGTCCCGCCAGTGAGGACAGTGGATAGTCTAAATAGGCGGCTGAGGAGGGGCTCGGCACCGTCAGGGCTTCTCGCCGCAGTGCTTGCAAAGCGCCGAGGGCGATCCGGAGAAGGCGGCACACTTGTCTGGGCAGGGCCCGAGCGCCGCGCCCGCCGAGAACGGGTAGACTGCTGCCTGGCCGAAGGGGGTCAGTGGCGTGGCGGCCACAGGCGCAGCGAGGCCGTGGCCTTGGTTGAGGTAGGCCACCAGGCGCCGCATCTCCTCCAGGGCCTGAGCCTGCATGAGGATGTAGTTCTTGGCCAGCAGCAGCGTGGCGATCTTGGAGAGCTTGCGCACCGACGGGCTGTGCGCATAGGGGATGACTGCCCGCAGTCCGTCCAGCGCGTCGTTCAGGTCGTGCATTCGCCGCCGTTCGCGTGCGTTGATGCTCAGCCGTAGCGAGCGCTGCTCCCGGGGCCGCCGTCGTGCATCCACCGAAACCCCGGGCCCTCGCCGCCGCCGCCGCCTCTCAAAGGCGTCGTCCTCGTCGCCGCTCTGCTCCCCACTGCTCTCGACCGTCGCGGCAGGGACGCGGGAAGCAGGTGCCGCGGGGAGGTCGCCACCTGGACTGGATGCACCAAAGCCTCGTGTAGTTTCTGGTCCGCGCGCCGCTGCGTAGGCGTGGCCGGTCGCGGTGTAGCCGTGGCTCAGTGCCAGGTACGTGTCCCCAGATAGCGACTTGAGCTCCGCCATGACCCTCTGGAGCCTGCTCTCTCAGTGCAGCTTTCTGCCCTGCGGGCGCGTCCGGCTGCCCGGCCGTCTGTCGGTCTCTGGGCCTCCGCGTGGCCTCTCCGGCCGCCACCCCTTCTGCACCTCCTCGCCAAGGCGCACGGCCGGCCGGGGCCGCTCTAGGTCCTACTCGTCCCCGGCTTCGTTTTTTAAGCTGCGGAGGTGCCCGCTGGGACTTCGCGTCCTCCAATCAGAGGGGACCAGCTGCCCGCGTCTTCCCAGGCCCACTCCGCTCCACTCGCTACGCAGACTTACAAGCCGGGAGATGGGAACCGTGGGACCCGTGAGCGCCTTGCCTGTTTCTTGGTGTGACAATTGCCATCTCTTGTTTCCTTGATGAGGAGGGTCACCGCCTCAAATGCTCTGGTCCTGGAGCACCAGCTTCAGTCTTGCCTTGTTTTGGGTCCCCACCCACAGGAGCCAGCCAAGCGGGAGTTCTCAGCGGGGTTCTCCTCTGGGCACTAGGTGATCAGAGGTCTGGCCCTATGAGTTGAGTTATCACCTTCCCAAAGGCGTCTAGTCCCTTACCCAAGTCTGTCGCTTCACCACCAAGTGCGTCCCAGTGTGGCTCCTGTGGTCTCAAGTTTTGGTGTTGAGGTGAGGACCTTTTGCTTAGGACGGACAGCCTTGACTTCTCAGGTGAAAGATCCCCAGTCTTGTCCTAGGGGAAGAATAGGATGGATTTTCTCAGTTTTGTCTGGGGAGAGGAGGAGCTAGATTTTGAGGGCAGATTCCAGAGATCGCTGGAGAAGGTAAGTGTCTAGACTCCTTGTTGGTGAGTGACTGGGGCCTCAGTCTCAGCTCAGACCCCTCCCCACGCAACAGGTAACCTAGATCTGAGTGTTTCATGTGTCCCAACTGGTCCAGAATATCTGCTTCCAAAATTGTCGCCCCTACTCAGGAGCAGGGGCTGTGCAGGATACTGGTTCATGTTTCCTCTAGGGGTGGGAGCCTTGGAGCCAAAGTCTCTGCCCTGGGCACTGGAGGCTCAGACTGTCTGAAGCTGGGAGGGGCAGAGCAGGTGGAGTTTCTGATACTACACAAGGTAGGAGGCTGGCACCCAAGGTTCCCTTTCTACCTACAGAACATGAGTAGCTGCTGGTTGGCCTTCCTCCAAGTTTGTTAACTAAAGCCCCAAATGTGAAGGTTGCTGAGGGGCTTAGTTCTTTGCCCAGAGCCTCTCAAGGTGTGAACCTGCCAGGACTCTGTGGTTTCAGCAAGAGGTGGATTTTCTTCACTAAGGTGAGAGATGGAGTCACTCTGGCTTCCAGCATAAGGCAGAATCACTCATAAGGTCATGCTGTGTGACCTTGGCAGAGTCAGTTAACCTCTCTGTTCTGAGTTTCACTGGGAAGAGAAGATGATTCAATTGCTGAACACTCTCCAAGAATGCATAGATGCCTGAAACACATTTGTGAAGTGAATGGGTGAGAGCCATGTTTTCTGGAAGATTCTAGGGGCACTATATCATTACCAGTATGCTAGAACATAGATGAGCCAGGCGTGGTGGCCCACGCCTTTAATCCCAGCACTCAGGAAGCAGAGGCAGGCGGATCTCTGAGTTTGAGGCCAGTCTGGTCTATAAAGATAATTCCAGGACAGCCAGGGCTGTTAGACAGAGAAACCCTGTCTTGATCCTCCTCCCCACAAAAGAACACAGATATAAATATGTGGATACATGCTTAAGGAACATTAGGCTTTGCTCTGGGCCTAGAAAAGAAAGAGACCAGACAACAGCTTCTTGACTGCTCTGAACCGGCTCACCATGTGGCCATCTATGTTGCAGAGGGCAGGCATCACCTAGAAGGACATCCTGGCCCAAAGGATGAGGTGTCTCTGTGAGGCCTTTTCCAAGTGCCTGCCCCTGGGCTGATGGCAGGTGTGGGTGGGAGTTGGTGGAGAATCCAGTGTGATTGAGCCCAGATCTGAAAGTGAGGCATGGGTTAGGCCCCGGGGGCTGGGATGTGGGGCACATCAGGCAATCAGAAGGGGCAAGGCCCACGAGATGAGCTGCAGGGGCCATTGGGATCCAGAGATGGAGAGGCATGCAGCTGCTGCAGCACCACCGTGGATACTGTCTGGAGGAGTCTTCTTGGAAGACAGGGAGGTTAGCCTTCAGGGAGACATCCCAGGAGAGTATTTTTAAGGCCACTCCTATGGCCACAGCTGCATAGGCAGAAAGGAGAAGGGGCACTTTTGCCTGTGTCTGCTGCAGTCCAGTAAAGCTGTCCAGGGCTTGCCCAAAGCAGCGTGGGAGGCTGGGGAGAGTGCACTGTTTGGTTGGGGTCCAGATCTCAGCCTGTGTATAGAGCATGGCCTCCGTGGACCTGTTGAATGTGAGGCCCTTGGGTGATGTTGAGTGGACATTGTGAGGATGTGGAAATGTTATGTGGGGATGTCAGCAGGATGCACTAGAGTCTGGGCCACAGCCATGGATGAGGTGGGTCTTCAAGTGTTGCCCAGGGTAAGGCTTTAACATTGACATTGCCAGGGAGATTGTGTTAAAGAACGAACTGGGTCTGTGATGGGATGGCAACAGACATGTCGTCCAGTTTGATGGTTACTGTTCATGGCCTGCTTGACAGAACTACAATCACCCGGGAGATGGAACGTTGGGTGTTCTGTGGGGACTGGTTGTGACAGCAGAAGTGGGAAGGCAGGCACCTCCCCTGGCTGTATAAAATGACAGTGGTGTCAGCATGCATCACCTGCTCTCTTACTCTGTCTGGATGTGATGTGATCATCTGCTTCAAGCTCTGTCACCTTGACTTCCTCACTACGATGGACTGGACTTTAACTGTGAATGAAAACAAACCCGTCTTCCCTTCAGTTGCTTCTGTCAGGGCATCTGTCACAGCAACAGGAGAGAAACAGAGACATCCAATTACTCAAGAACATTCAATATCACCTATCACCTATCACCAGCTGGGGAAAACCAGGGAACAGGATAGTAGAGGATAGTAGCCAGTTCCTAACAGGCAAGATTGCTGGGCATGGTGGCTCATGTCTTTAATCCTAGCACTTGGGAGGCAGGGCAGGTGGATCACTGAGTTTGAGTCCAGCTTGGTCTCCATAGTGAGTTCCAGGACAGCTAGAGATACACAAGAGACCCTGTCTCAAACAAAACAAGAGCCAACTTGTAATAGGCGGCATACAAGGAGAGGTAGGGTTTTGCAGTGCCACACTGCCACCTGCTGGATGGTAGGGAGATTGCAAAGCAACTTCTCAGACCCTTACCAGATTGGTTGTTTCACAGGCTCCTCCGTGTGCGGGAAGGAGAGAAACTCCAACTTTACCATCACCCCCATCCAATGTTCCTCTGCTGGAGCTGGGTGCTGGAGGCATCCCGGGGCTGAGTAGGACCATGGCCGAGAAGACCGAGCTCCTACTGCTTTTTATCGGCCACATCAGGGAGGGCTTGGGAGTCTGCACCAATTAAGGTGCCATTTGTTTCCATTCCCACATCTCTACAATGTGGGTCATCTCCAGAACGCGCGTGGTCTTAGGATAGTCTGTGAGACTGGAGCTAGGACTGCCCCATCCTTGCTCAGAGTTGGCATGGTTTGGCTGTTCTTTGATGCTAAAATGGACCTGGGATTTTGGATGAGACTCTGTCCCCATCCACTAGTGTGGATGTCAGATGATGGGATGTAGCCTGCTCTAGGATATTTCAGTCATCTCATATGAGGGAAGCTTCTGACTCATGAAGCTTTTTCAGGTGCTCCTGGGTGGCACTAGTGCATGCCCTCTCCCTTGGGGACTGTCTTAGTCAGTGATCTATTGCTGGGAAGAGACATCATGACCACAGCAACTCTTATAAAACAAAGCATTTTATGAGGGCTGGCTTACAGTTTCAGAAGTTTAATCCATTATCAGCATAACGGCACAGCACACAGGCGGACTCGGTGCTGGAAAAAGGAACCAAGAGTTCTATGTCTGGATCAGCAGGGAGCAGAAAGAGAGAGCAACACTGGGCCTAATTTGGGCTTTTGAAACTTCAAAGCCCACCCACAGTGATACACTTTCTCCAACAAGGCCACACCTTCTAATCCTTCCCAAGTAGTGCCATTCCCTGATGACTAAGCATTCAAATGTATGAGCCTATGGGGCCATTCTTATTCAAACCACTACAGGGACCATAGAAAAAGTCTTGCCCTTATGTCCTGATTTTTGCCAAGGTTCCTGTTAGAAGTTCCACGAAGGACACCCTCCCATCTGTGCACCAGCTTAAATATGTTTTTAGGATTGGCAAGATGGCTTGGTAAGCCTCATAACCAGAGTTCAATCCCCAGAATCCACGTGAGAGAGAACTGATTCATGAAAGTTGTTCTCTGACCTCCGTACAGGCGCTGTGGTACAGACACACACACACACACACACACACACACACACACACACACACACACTCACACTCACACATACAAATGTAATAAATAAAATTAAATTTAAGATATATTTTAAACAATAGTTTATCAAGACATAATTTGAACAGTGTATCTAGAGCATACAGTTCAAAGACATACAGCCTGTGTATTCTATGACACACAGTTATCACCCTAACCAACCTCAGTACATCCTCTGCTTCATCCTACCAGATTCCTCCATCCCTTGATGATGCTCTCATCCCTCCCAGCCAGGGCCCTCTGTGCTGGCTTGTGGAGTTCTGCTCTGCACTGCTTAGCTGAGGGCCGTGATCTACAGTGATTTTCCCCAGCCAGGGTTATCGGAGAAGAGGCACAGGTTCTGCTGTGGTCCTGGTGTAGTTACTTTGCCATCATCCCTACATAGTTTTTTTTTTTTTCATTTAAAATGTTTAAGCACTCCTCTTTACCTAAAGATAGAATCCTTACTCCATGGGAATAGAGTCCAACAGTCAAGGTCCCTCATGTCCCCACCTACCAGGCAGAAGTAGACAGGCTGTGTTGACATCCATTATGACTTCTGGTATCCTGTCAGGACCCTAAGGGCAGGCCAGTGCGATGCCTAACTGCTAACAGTCTTTCCTTTTGTTTATTATAAAAAGGTGAGGAGTTAGAAAGGGGTAGCAGGTGAGGCGGGGATGAGGGCACCATGTTCTCAAGACTGGTTCCTGCTGACCTGGGGGGCGCTGATCATCTTTGGTGGCCCTGAAAAAATTAGGGTTCTGGCCACATCCTGGGGTAGCTGGCTGTTTCACTTCACTGTCTGGCGCCACAGGACAGGTCAGCACCTTCTCATGTGGGCCCTGTTGTATGTGATTCCTTCCCACCATTCTTTAGAATATGACAGCATGAGTGTATGTGGGTTTTCTTTCTTAATCGTTTCTAGTTTAATCACCTTATGGCCAGTGGATGTGGCTCTCAGGATGGTAATTTTACTGGATAGGATTGAGACTTCCTTTCTTTCAATATGTGGTTAATCTTGGAAAATGTGCCTTGTGTTTAAGCCACAAAGAATGTGTGTATGTTGGAGAACAGCCATTCACATCCGATCAAAATATTCCATTCAATTCCTAAATCCACTTCCCCCTCTTTTAAGATAGGGTCTTACTTTGTTGTCTAGACTGGCTAAGAATTCATGATATGCCTGCCTCAGCCTTCTGAGTGCTGGGACTGTAGACATGTGCTACCATACCCAACATAGTTCATATTTTTTTTTTTTGAGACAGGGTTTTCTGCATAGCCTTGGCTGTCCTGGAACTTGTTTTCTAGACCAGGTTGGCCTCAAACTCATCTGCCTACCTCTGTCTTCCAAGTGCTAAGATTAAAGTCATGCACCACCAATGCCAGACTAGTTCATTTCTTAAAATGTATTTATCTACTAGATTCTGAGAGAGCTACGATTAAAGTCTTATTATGTAATTGAAATAAAACACATACAACCCAGGATGGAGAGATGGCTCAGTGGTTAAGAGCTGCTCTTCCAGAGGACCCAGGTTCAATTCTCAGCACCCACATGACAGCTTACAGCTGTCTGTAACTCCAGTTCCAGAGGATCCGATACCCTCACACAGACATACATGCAGGCAAAACACCAATACATATAAACTAAAAAGCAAAAATAAATATGTCATTAAAAAACCACATACACCGGGCGGTGGTGGCACTCGGGAGGCAGAGCCAGGCAGATCTCTGTGAGTTCGAGGCCAGCCTGGTCTACAAAGCGAGTTCCAGGACAGCCAGGGCTTCACAGAGAAGAAACCCTGACTCAAAAAAACAACAACAGAAGCTCCAGGACTGAAGCTGCAAGATGAGTGTTCTTGCATCTCTTCTGGTCTGACCATAAGTGCTTTGATCTTTCTCGAATCCCTCCTCTCATCCTTCGTGATTCCCTTACCCGTGATTCACCCACAATACTATTTTCTCACCTGCCTTTAGTTTGCTGAGGTGGCTCCTCAGGTGAATTTGCCATTAAAGGTCTTATTAAATTTGTAATTTGTATTCAGTGCTAGAACCGTTCATTTGGTAGGTCTCTGCTGAAGTCCTCAACCTTGTCTTCTCCCTCAAACGTGGAGAAACAGACCCGAGCTGCTCTGCAGACCTCTGGCCTGCAGTTCAACTGCACCGTTTCCCGATCACCTGGAGTTTCTATTGTGTACTGACTGTTGTAGTTCTGAAAACCGTTTTGCAGATATCTCTCAAAGTCTGTGTTCTTCCAGGGAGGAATTGGATTAGCCACAGAGGATGTAGGCACAGGAATCCCGGGCCTTTGCAGTGTATCATTGTCAAATAATATCTTCTACTCACCCTCACTTCCAAAGTATACTTACTCGTGGCCCGAACTCAAAATGAAGAGTTTGCTGGCCCTGCGTGTTTTTTTTGTTTGTTTGTTTGTTTGTTTTTTACCTTGAGACAGGGTTTCTCTGTGTAGTTTTGTGCCTTTCCTGGAACTCACTTTGTAGACCAGGCTGGCCTCGAACTCACAAAGATCCGCCTGCCTCTGCCTCCCGAGTGCTGGGATTAAAGGCGTGCGCCACCGCCTGGCTGCTGGCCCTGCTCTTAAGGGGCCTCAAATCTATGCCACCTCTTCCCTGAGCTCTGTCCCTCAGGGCCAAGCCCCATGCTCAATGAAGACACTTCTTGGGTGGGAGATGTGCCTATCAGCTGCTGATCCAGAACACATCCAGCTCTCATTGGGTACACGTTAGTGGTAGGAAAGTGGAGTCAGCCCCAACCTCTTACATTGTCTCGGGGGAGCAGCAAGGTGTTTGACTCCATGTGTTCCTAGTGCCGACCTGTGCTCTGGTGAATGGGGAGCTGGATGTGAGTCCTCCAGGGCATTCCACTTATCTCTGGGCTTTCCTGGACAGAGGTGCTTCCCAGCTGCCCAGTAGGAAGGCAACTGGGGTCCCATTGCTCCTCTGTACCTAGCAATGGGTGACGTTTTTAGCCCTTGACATGAGTGTGCCTCTGGGTCTTTTTGCTTTGAGAATGGACAGGCCCAGGGTAGCTCCTCTCACACGACATTCCCAGGCCCAGTTTATAAACCCTGGGAGCATATTCCCTTCCATATGTGTCTCCAGCTTGCCCAGCAGCCTCGTTCTGGCCCGTGTTCCCAGCCTTCTCATCTCACTGGCCTCTGGTGCTTTTGAAACCCCAGGGCTCTGGGATTTTCCTTCCACACCATCCAGTCCTTGTTCCAGCCTTAGCTCCTGTTGTGTGTGTGAGCTACCTCTATGCTTCTTCCCATCCTGTGACAAGGCAGGTTTTTTCAACTCCAGTACAAGCTGATTCTTCAGCAGGAGGTCAGGACTTACCCAGCTGGTTCTCCTGTGGTTTTCTTCACAAATGATGAGGGCATCCTGCTAAAACAGACCAGGCCTGACCCCACACAACGAGTCCCTTGTGTGCCTTGGGGCAAGGCCCTTGCCTACTCCTGTCTGGTGGGCAGGGTGGTAGCTCCTGTATGGCTATCTCTTTCCCAGACCTAGCCACCCTACATGGCCCTGCTCCAAGCAAATGTCCCTTTCTGAAGTGCCCCCCCATTCCAGGGTCCTACCCAATGGTCTCCATCCCTGGCACCTGTGTTCTCTCCTCCAGATGCCTAAGCAAGAGTAGAGAGCACCCTTAGGAGGTCACCCGGGCATCAGTCCCGTTTAGCACCCTAGAAGGTGTGAGTAGTGGCTCTATCTGGCAGGGGCTGTAGATCTCTGGGATCACAGTGAGCTCTGCACACGTTTCTCTCTGTGTCTGGGGACAGTCTGCTGTCCAGGCAGAGAGGGTCGGATTCTGATCCTTCTAGAAGCCTGAAGGGGAGGTTGGTGGCACAGACTTGAGCAGTTCTCTTTCTGGCCTCCAGGGGGCAGCAAGCCCCTGGTCTTATGTTGCTGTGTCCAGCTACAGGTGAGGTTTCAGAGGCAGTGAGAGCCCAGTAGTCATGTGTCTTTGTCATTTTGTTGTTGGGACCAGATTGTGGGCCCTAGCCCTCAGGACTAGCAGGGACACAGCCAGCGGGACAGCTGGTGTTGGGTTGCACAGAGTGGGGCAAAAAAAAAAAAAAAAAAAAAAAAAAAAGGGTAAATTGGGGCCCTCTTGCCCAGACCTCTTTTGGGCATAGCAGTCCTGTCTTGAAGAGATCTCAGGGTGCTCCGAGGGCCTCTTAAGGTTGAAGAGGACAAGGAAAAAGCAGAGCATGGCTCATGTGATGGCTGATGTAGTCAAGGCATATCTCAGGACCAACACCAGAAAGTCTATGCCAGCACGGCTGGCATCAGGCGCAGGAAGACAACTTCAGGAAGAGGCCAGGGCCCAGGTCTATGCTGGCTGGACCCATAGCTCTCTCTTAATCTGTAAAATAAGCAGATGGAGGCTGTCACAGCACCTGCCTTTCAGAGGCTGCCATGATTAGCGAAGTGACCTTGTGAGCGCTGGTGGTGACAGGCAGCCTGCCTGAAGATGACGACAATATGACTGGTGTCCCTCCAAACTTGTCTCCTGGGTGTCCTCTCAGAAGCCTTGTGGGAATGATTTTTTTCCCCAACAGAATGAAAGGCAGCCAGGAGCAGACAGTGAGTGGTGTCTCCTGTCTTCTCTTTCAGAATTTCAAAACTCACTCAGGCAGGCTGAGCATGATGGCGCACGCCTTTAATCCCAGCACTTGGGAGGCAGAGGCAGGTGATCTCTCCTAAGTTCAAAGCCAGTCTGCTTTACACAGCAAGTGTGGTGGTATTGTGTTCCCCAAAATATTGTGCACCCTAATAAACTTATCTGGGGTTAGAGACAGAACAGCCACTAGATACAAAGGCTAGAAAATGGTGGTACTCATACCTTTAATCCTAGCATTCCAGAGGTAGAAATCCCTCTGGATCTCTGTGAGTTCAAGGCCACATTGGAAACAGCCAGGCATGGTGACACACACCTTTAATCCCAAGAAGTGAGCCTTTAATCCCAGGGAGTGATGGCAAAAACAGAAAGATATATAAGGCGTGAAGACCAGAAACGAGAAGCTTTAGCTGGTTAAGGTTTCAGGCTTTGGAGCAGCAGTTCAGCTGAGATTCATTCTGGATGAGGACTCAGAGGCATCCAGTCTGAGGAAACAGAATCAGCTGAGGAATTGGCAAGGTGAGGTGGCTGTGGCTTGTTCTGGCTCTCTGATCTTCTAGTGTTCACCCCAATACTTGGCTCAGGTTTGATTTTATTAATAAGAACTTTTAAGATTCATGCAACAAGCAAGTTACAAGTTAGAGCTACGGAATGAGACCGCATCTCAAAACCAAATGAAACCAAACAGAAACTCATAAAGCAGCCTTTTGTATTACCCCATATTTTCCCGAATTTGGCTCTTTATTCTTTTGTGTAGACCCATCTGAAATCATTTTTCTTCTGCCTGGATGGTGTCAGTGCTTCCTCAGCACAAACTGATGGTGATCATTTCTCTTAGCCTTTAGCTGGTTGGTTAGTTTGCCTAAAAAACGTCTTTATTTGTTGCTTCTGCGGGGATGCATTCCTTGGATACAGAACTGTGTTAGTGTGTTAGGCTGGCAGGTTTGCTGTGTGTGTGTGTGTGTGTGTGTGTGTGTGTGTGTGTGGTGTGCCTGTGGAGGCCTAAGGACAACCTTGAGTGACATTCCTCAGGCCCTGTCCACATTTTTTGTCATTATTGAGATAGGCTCTCTAGTTGGCCTGGAACTCACCAGTTTGGCAAGGCTGACTATCTAACAAGTCATAGGAATCCACCTGTCTCTGCTTCTGCAACACAGGGATTGCAAGTGTGACACCATATCTGAATTTTATTATTATTATTATTATTATTTTTGTGGATCTGTTGATTGAGCTCAGTCCTTTTACTTGCACATCAAGCACATTACTCTGCCTTTCCCCAGCCCCGTTCTGATTATTTTCCTTTGTGTCCTGGCTGCTCTGGACTGGAGGCTGTCTTTGATGACACATCACTTTCAGCAGATTTGTTGAAACCTTTTTGAAGTGTTGGACATTGCTCTGGGTACAGTTGCTTCTTCTCAAGTCTGCTCTTCACCCCTGACAGGGCCATCCCAGAACATCGTGATCCATCACTGCTCACTCACCACCCTGCAGGGGCACATCCCTGTGAATACTAAGCTGTTGTCTGGGCTCTGGCCTGTGATGAGGAGGGTGGTTCTTGTCAAAACTCATTCTTGCAAAGTGACTGGCTAACCTGTCTGGGCTTTCCTCACCTCCACCTCCACTGGTGTGGGACTTGGGAAAAGGGACCCATTTAGGGTCCATTGAACAATGGTAGGGTGACCTCTGACAAGACAGCTCCAAGCCAGGCACTCAGTGACCTAGTTTCCTGGCGTTTCCCAGTGGAGGAAGACAGCCTGCAGTGAACCCAGACCCTCACTGGCAGTTTTCACTCTCTGGCTCGGGGAGGCGGGGGAGGGGAGGTGCTGGCCCACTAGGAGCACGGATCGTGGAATGGTGGGCACAGTGTACTTTCGTCTGTGGGGAAAACTCAGGCAGCTGAGCTCAGGGATATCTGATTCCTGTCTGTATTCTGTTCCCCTCCCCCCATTTTCATCTGTGTGCCGTCAAAGCCTGAGCAGGAGAGGGCAGAAAGGCATGAGGGAGCATATGACAGGGGCCATAAGTCTGACAGGGGGCAGAGAGCCAGATCCCCTCAAGATCTGTGAAGGAGACAAGCTGGGCTCATTGACTGTTCTGCAGAGAGAGACTGTATAGGAGGCTGCCTGCACTGGCACACCCATCAGTGCTATTGTGTTAATCCCTGGTGATCACACCCTGGCTGCAGCACCCAGAGCCTCAGCCTCCTGCAGTGTCTGAGGAGATGCACATGCCTGGAGATGCACTGGGCCATAAATGTGTCTGTCAATGAGTCTCCCCTGTGGTTGCCACATTGCTCAATGGATGATTTTGCACTTGGCTGAGATTAAATGCAAATGCATAGAAAAATTAGAAAGAGACATTGTAGGACTCTGAAAATGTGCTCAGGCTGCAATTTCAAAACTGCTATTAATGGTCGTCAGCAGCAAGTTTGTTGGACTCAGTTTGAGTTGTAAAGTCGGGGAGTACTCAGGAGGGGAGATTCCTCAAGGGAACCCAGACCCTCCATAACACAGGGCAAGGTGGACAGGCACTCTGGTGTTAGCTCTTCCAGATGCACAGATCAAAGGAGAGGTCTAAATACAAACCCACATCTCCAGGGAAGCAGAGTACAGCAGGGTGAGCTATGGGGCAGTGAGGAGTCAGGCCAGGGCTTATGTGCAGAGTGGGCACCACCCTCTCTCTCAGGAACTCTGCTTCCTCTGCACTTGGATCACCTGTCAGAACAAGATGCACCTTTCTTTTGGGCGTCCAACTGCAGGAATCCTGCCTAGAGTCTGCATGCTTGTGAACCAACAAGGTTCCAGGAACAGCTGGATCTAAGCATCCACATGGAAACATTAGCACTCACTCCACCTCCCACCCTGCCATCTTCACCTCCATGCAGCTGTCACCTTTCCCCAGGGCACAGCTGCCAGCAGCTCCAGGCTGACCGCCTGCTGGCTCTGAAGCTGCTTTTCCTTTCTGGTATCTCTTTCCTTTTGGCCTGGACTCCCAATCTGAGTCTCATTCTCTCTCTTAGTCCTTATGATTTGGGGACCATTGCCCACTCCAGGTTTAGCAGCCAGGATCTCCCTACCTTACAGAGAGATTCCATTCATCCCAGTCTTTAGGGCAGCCTAAAGAGAGCTGCCCACAAAGGCTGATGCAGTCTAAAGTGACCATGCCCCATGAATGCCTTATGCTAGCCTGGAAGGAGGTGGCCCGGGGTGAGGGGCGGCCATGCAACCATGTGATTCTAAGACTTTACAGAGAAGGCAGCCACTGGGCTGCATCCTACTTGGGTAGAGGGCTGATGTCTGTGGGAAGCTCTTTTCCCTGGCACTGGAAGAAGCTGGCACAGACATGCTGCATCTCTCTATTCAACTCCTTGCTGTGCCTTTCCGTTCTGTGCGTTGCTGCCCAACCTGGTTGAGGCGAGGTAGGAACAGCTCTGGTCTCAGGGCAGCTTAAGCTCCTGCCAACCTCCATCCCATTTCCTGCCTCCTCTGCAATTGGAACTGCACTTACCCCACTGAGGGGCTGGACCCAGGCTGCCTCATCCTATGCAGTCAACCCTGTTTCTTCCAGTGGTTGACTGGTTTTCTGGGGGCTGCCAGGAAGGGGCAGGTCAGTCAAGTGTATTGGCTTTGACTGTTAACCTATATTCTGATCAAGAGGGGAATCTGAAACTGTGGCTGGGGAGAACTTGAAGGGTGTGTGTGTGTGTGTGTGTGTGTGTGTGTGTGTGTATGTGTGTGTGTGTGTGTGATGTATTGCCTTCTAACACACAACCCCAGGAAAAGTCTATTAAATTGGGAGCACCCCACCAAACCTAGAACCCTTATAGGACCCCCACCAGGATCTGAACCCCTACTGGAGCCCCAAGGACATGGACTCCCACTGGGACCCTCCTCTGGACCCCACCAGATGTTAAGTCTGATTAGGACACCCTTCCAGGATCTTAACCATCACTAGGGCCCCTCCTAGGGTTCTGAACTCTTCTGGGTCCCCAATAGGACCTCAGTTCCTGCTGGAAAGCCCCAGGACCCCAACCCCTGGTAAGGCCCCTTTCTCAGGATCACAGCCTTCACTGAGACTCACTTCCAGGACCCTAACTTCCTCTAGAACCACCCCAGGACTCTGATTCTTGCGGGAATGCCCTCCCAATCCCCATTAGTCCCCCTCCCTTCCATGGCCTCCCCTGTGCAGGCAGCATTAGGGAAAGGGGAGAACAGGATGGTGAGGAAAGACAATCATCCTCTGTAGTGCCACCTCGTGGTGACATGTGGGCAGTGCTAGTCTGCTCAGACATCTAGATTTGAAATTAGGCAAAAGTGATTAAATATATTATATTTTCAGGCAGGCATGATGGTGCATGCCTTTAATCTCAGCACTTGGAAGGCAGAGACAGGTGGATCTCTGTGAGTTTGAGGCCAGCCTGGTCTATGTAGAGAGCTCCAGTCAGCCAAAGCTACATAATGAGTCCCTGTTTCAAAATTTTTTCTTTTATATTTATTTATGTGTGTGTGTGCATGCACATGCACATGGAGAGGTCAGAGGACAGCTTTGTGGGCCTAACTTAGGTTCTCTTAAGCAAGCACCTTACTCACTGAGCCTCACCATGCCGGCAAATGAACCCCTACAATGAACTCCTCTGCAATGGGAACTGCACTTACCCCACTGAGGGGCTGGACCCAGGCTGCCTCATCCTATGCAGTCAACCCTGTTTTTTTTTTTTTTTCATGGCAGGATTTTTCAGGCTGTCCTGAAACTCTCTTTGTAGACCAGGCTGGTCTCCGATTCACAGAGATCCGCCTGGCTCTGCCTCCCGAGTGCTGGGATTAAAGGCGTGCGCCACCACCGCCTGGCTTCACAAATGAGACTTTTAAGGAGGATGAGAGATCAGAATTATTTTATGTATTCCATATAGGGTCAAACTCTGAGGAATGTGAGATGCAGTACAGCAGTATCAACAAAGTAAGATGCCCCCTGCTTGTCCATGTACTTGCAAAGACTGAACACTAGGGTCTTGGTTGTGAGCCTGCTTCTCCACTGGGCTAGGGTTGGAGTCCTCTGAACCTGGGAACAGCACCATGTGTTACTAGCACCCACAACACCCAAACACTAGCTAGCCCAAGTAGGATGGGACAAAGTCAGAGGCCATGTTTCCTAGATACCTTGTGGAATGTAGACCCTTACTCCCCTGCAGCTCAGCTCTCAGCACAGGAGAGCTTATGCAGCTAAGTGAGGCTATTTTTACTGTGAGATCCTGTGGCTCAACTCATCCTTCCTCTCAAGGGGCTGTTTGGATCCTCTTGACACCATCACCTTTAGAACATCTTCATGGGTTGGTTCTTCAGGCTTCTGGCTATACATTGAAAGGAATCCTAAAAGGAGCCACTCATCCCCACAAAACAGGTGTCTCTGGGCACCCTGTATCCACTGCCAGCTTTGTACTCTGGCTGGGACCCATCTGTGGGCAGGAAGATGTCACTGCTGCCCACAGTTGCTTGCAACCTTTCATAGGCTGGCTTTGATGGCACCATTCCTAGGAAGGGGTTCCTGAGAAGGACAGGCCTGGTGCCCTCACCCTTTGGGGAAAGGGTTGAGCCCCTGGGGATGCTTAAGCCAATCAAGAGCTGTGGTGAAGGTTGTATGCTGCTTGTTCTATGATTCTTTCTGATGCCCTAGGGTCCCCAGCATGGTCCTCATGTACCTGAGTACTTCTAGCCTCTGCAGAGCCAGGGTGGGGCCTTGTTTTTTCAATTTGGGTTCCTAGCTGGGAGTATGACAGGACTGTGACAAGTGAGTGTCATTTCCTCTCTTGTGTTTTGCATATGCCACAAACAAGCCTATCCATATCACTGAGAATGGAAACAACACAAAATGACCTTGAGAAAATTTCTGCTATTTTTTAAGCTTAAAAACATCCCCATTCCAGGAACCAGCTGAAATATTTGAGGACAGAAGTACATGGGCATGTGGGAAGAATATACTGCTGGCCAGCCAGCCATCTAGTGAGTTTTATCCCTCCACCCTGCCAGCTTGGAGATCACCATGCAGCCTTTGATTCTTGGGTTCAGGGGAAATGGCTGAGCTGATTCCACTGCCTACTCTGCCCACGCAGACAGCTGGAGGTGCCGATTCTACATTCACTGCTTTGAAGATAGCACAAGTTAAGCCCATCAAAATAGGGCAGGTGTCTATTTTTAAAGTGATGTGCACAACAGAAAATCTGCACCCCACCCCCAGGCTGTCCAAAATGCAGTGTTCCTTCCTGGCTCTCCACAAATACTATCAGGGGCCTCAGGCTTCCTAGAGGCTGTTTCCTCTTCATGTAGAGAAGACATACTTCTACATCCCCGTGTGGAAACAGAACCTCCTGCTCAAACACCTTCTCTGAGCTCTGTGGCCTTCGGAAGGAATGTTCTGGAGCCCAGTGGACTTGATGGGGAACTTGAAGGGCATCTCAAGGGACTGGGAGCAGGATGAATCACCAGCCTGAGATTTACCACTCAGTCCTGCTGCGTCAGCAGCCATATTGTCGGGGACGCAGCCCATATCTGGGGGATACACAGCCTGCTAAGCAGCAGGTATGAGATGGGAATTATGGGGACAGGATTGTCTCAAAGCAAGCTGCACCCTCGCTCCCATGGTGCTAGTCTGATATGGAGGGGAACCTGTGAGTGCTGACACACACTAGTGAGAAATAATGCTGTCCTGTTTCACATGACCTTGTTTCCTCCCTGCCAAGCCCTGGGGCCTGCACACATGCTAGGACTCTAGAATGTTCCTTTGTATCTTGAGGGAAGTGCGCAGAGCTGGTCCCTCCAGGTGAGGAATGCTGCTGGTGAATTCCTCCCTCTTTCCTTCTTAGTTGGGAGAGTCTGTGAGGAGCAACAGGGAGGTCCCAACCCTGCTGCATGTAGGGGCCTGAGCCCGAGTCACAAGGGAGCAAGGCTTTAGCACTAGGGAAAGGGGTCTCCCAGAACTATGGAGATAGAGAACATGTCCGAGACACTCCCAGGCTGGGAGATTTTGGTCTGGACAGTGTAGGGGCCTCCATCCTAGTAGAGTTGCCCTGACTCCTCCACCATCCTGAGACAGTATATGGATCACATTTTTGTGTGTGGTGGTGTGGTGTTGTGTGTGTGTGTGGTAATATGGTATGTGTATATTTGTGTGTGTGGTGAGTTGGTTGTGTATGTGGTGTGGTAGTGTGGTGTGGTGTATGTGTGTATGTGGTGTAGTATGTGTGTGTAGTATAGTATGTATATGTGTGTGGTAGTGTGGTGTATGTGTAGTGTGATGTGTGTGGTTTGGTGTGGTATGGTGTGTTGTATGATGTGTGTGTGGTGTGCTGTGGTGTGTGTGTGGTTGTGTATGGTAGTGTGGTATGTGTGTATGGTGTGTGATGTGTGTGTGGCTTGGTGTGGTGTGGTGTTG